>JAIUZE010070983.1:0-21549 GCA_022085475.1 Heliosperma pusillum
AAGATAGAATAAAATTCATCTTGAGAAAGACGGAAAGTTTGAAAAGCGAGAAAGACGATGATTTTAATATCAATACGGATAGAGGAAGGTAAGAGGAGAAGAATGAGACGAACTTACGTGAATTCTAGCAAGTAACAATGAGCTACGATGATTTTAAGATTGAAAAGATTATGGAGGCAAGGTTTTGTTTGATTAAGGAAGAAGAAATGTGTTTGTGATTGTGTTGAATGAAAAATAGGTTAAGGGGTGTGAGTTGTGTAAGGAAAAGTCAACAAAAAGTCAAACTCGCCTTAAGACGCGATTCTCATGGAATCTCGCGGAAATTCCAAATATGAACTCGGAAATTCTAAATTCGACTCGGAAAATTAAATTTACGATTACAACTATAATTCACTGAAAAGTAACCGTAAAATATTTTTACTAGAAAAATAGGGTACATTTCCGGGTGTTACATTAATGATTTAGGATCTAGTTATCATGCATGCAAATATAAAAGCAAAAGAAAAAAGATAAGACGAAAATATCCTTACATTGGGATTTTTCGGTTCAATATGGGCACAATAAGAACTCCTTTTTATTGTTCTTGAGCATGTAATTAGTGGATGATTCTCCATAAAACAACCTCCAAAGTAGAAGGTCTCCTTCTTGTTGCACCCAAGATTAAACCCAAATAATCTTAGCTTATTATTAACTAGATAATAAGTAAGAATTATTACTACTAATATTATTGTATTACTACACTAGTAATATGACATGAATATTAATTTGCATGTGAGTTTAGAGAGATGTTGGAGGTTTTTAGAAATTAGAAGAAAATAAGCATAAAAATCAAGTGTATGAAAATGAACAACAAGTGCCCATTATATGGCACTATGACCGGCACCCACAAGCCCCAAAATGGGTGATTTTCTTCTTATTTTATTCACATGCATAATGGTAGTGTATGGGATTGTATAATGATAATGATCATGTGTCATACATGTCATAACATAAGGTGGCGTGTAGGATTAGATGAGAACAATCATCATTGATCTCCACTAGCACTATATCCGGCCTCCACTAGTGAAATGTGGTCTATTTTGATTTTTGATATTTGTCCCACAAATTCTTATAATCATATGTTTAATTATCTTGTATAATAAGTGTTAATTTGATCATATAACAATTATAGGACTTAAATTAATAAAAAATATCTACTTAACTTTTAAGTGATATTTTACCATTATATCAATATATAATGGATCCCACAATGCCCAGTTAATTTATTTTACAACTCCTTGTAAATATAATTAACTAATTACCTTTACCTCAAAATATATGCATAACCTCAACTAATTTAATGAATTAACGATTAATCACTAAATTAAATCTTATTTAATCGTATTAAAATAAGACGTAAAATTTATTCAGTCAGTTATCGTATAATTGACTAATAAACTTAAGCGGAATGAGTTCCTAACTCAATTTCCAATAAATAACTCTCGTAACTGAACGTACATATCAAATATATGTAATGCCCTAATTAAACTGTATCGTATACAAATAATTAGTATTCTATTTGGGTCTCATCCTATAGGTGTGACCTAAATGGATCACTTGATCACCGGCGTCATACGACAATAACGTCAAACTCTAGTTAGCCGAGCGTTACCGATTTACGTTAATTATTGACGTGGAGTATCAAAATATATTAATCATGCCACGTATATTCCAAATGAGATTTATTATATAAATGCACTCATATGGAGGACACTTACTCTAACAGACGGGGGAGTTTAGATGGACTGATAGTGCTCTACAGGCCCTCAAACACATCAAGAAGCTCTTGTGTGATGCATCTGTCCTCAGGCTGCCTGATTTGAACTACCTATTTGAAGTAGAGAGTGATGCAAGTGGGGTAGGAATTGGAGCTGTCCTTTTTCAGGAGAGGCAGCCAGTAGCCTATTTCAGTGAAAAATTAAGTGGGGGCAAAGCTAAGCTATTCAACCTATGATAAGGAATTATATGCCCTTGTCAGAGCTCGTATGAATTGGAGCCATTATTTGAAGCATAAGCCCTCTGTATTGCATTTAGATCATAAGGGCTTGAAGTATATAAGTGGCCAGCTCAAACTGAATCATAGACATGCCAAGTGGGTTGAATTTCTTCAATCCTTTACATTCTCAAGCAAGTACAAGGAAGGCAAGCAGAGCATTATTGCAGATGCTTTGTCTAGAAGGTATACATTGATGTCAACCATGGAACAAAAGGTCCTAGGGTTTGAATTCATGAACGAACTATACAAAGATGACCCTGACTTCTATGAAGACTGGTTAGCTCAGAGTGGAGGAACAAGGGTACATGATTCACCCTACAATCTGCAGAGAGGGTTCTTATTCAAGGGGAACAAGCTGTATGTTCCAAGGGGCTCTTACAGAAATTTGCTGATCAAAGAAGTACATGCTAGTGGCTTGGCAGGTCAGTTTGGAGTACAAAAGACACTAGATATCCTGCAGGACCAATTCTATTGGCCTAACATGATGGGGAAGTGCAGAGTGTTCTTAGAAGATCTAGAGTGTTCTAGCAGGCTAAGAGTTCCTTCTAGGCAGGTTCCTATACACCCTACCAGTCCCTCACAGGCCTTGGGATGATGTGAGTACGGATTTCATGGTAGAATTTCCAAGAACACAAATAGGGAAGGACTCTGTAATGGTTGTGGTATGATGGTTGTGGTAGACAGGTTCAGCAAAATGGCTCATTTCATAGCCTGTATGAAGACAGAAGATACTGCTAGTGTTGCAGAGCTGTACCAGAGGGAGATAGTGAAGTTACATGGGGTGCCTAAGAGTATAGTGTCTGACAGGGACACTTGGTTAATGAGAAAGTCCTTGAAATACTGGGATACTAAAGTGTATAGTGAGCAAGTCCATGAAAGACAGTGATCTGAAATTGGCTTAGGCATCATTTGCATTCAACAGAGCACTATTATCAGTAACATGCCACAGTCCTTTTGAGGTAGACAATGGAGTTAACCCTTTAATGCCTCCTAATTTATCTATTGTTCCCAGGGAAGAAGTGAACTTTGATGTAAAGAAAAGAGTGGAGCAGATGATAAAGCTACATGAGACTGTTAGAAGGCAAATTGAGAAGGCTCATGACATGGACAAGAAGAATGCTAAGGTCCCTAAGAATGAGAAATAAGTTGCCCCTGGTGACTTAGTCTGGATACATCTCATGAAGGAAATATTTCCTTCCAAAAGGAAGAACAAGCTGGAGCCAAGAGCTGATGGCCCCTTTGAGGTCATTGAGAAGGTAGGGCCAAATGTCTACAGGGTTGATCTGCCATGTGACTATGTAGTGCATGGAACGTTTAACATAGGGGATCTAAGCCCTTACTATGGAGATTCTAAGGATGAAGAAGAACCATGCTTGAGGTCAAAGGCTTTTCAACATAGGGCATCTCTAGTTTAGTTTTGTACATTGTCTGTCAGATGTATTAGTTGTGTTGTTGAGTCTAAATATCCAATCTTGTGATTATATGCGGGTTTGAGGTTTAAACTTGTTAAAATATTTAGTTGTCTTCCTGTGTTGAGCTGTGGGAGTCAAACACATAGTTATATCCTTGTTTATTTCATGTTTGTTTCAGTCTACCTCAAACAGCCCCAATTACTGTCAGTCTGAGTATTCATTTTCAGGAAATATAGCAAATCAATTTTATAATTCTTGAAACTATAATAAGTCCTTCCTAACACTCTTAAAATCATTCCTGCAAAGTTCCAGAAATTGATTCAATCCTTACTAGTTTGAAGGACAATCTGAACTCAAGATTGCACTATTGCATTCCCTGTGAGTTTACACTGCAATTATTTCCTTCACTTCGTTCTTGCGTGAATTAATTAGTAATACATATACTTAAATTAATTAGTTAATGACGTCTTCCTCATTGTCTATACCATATTCAATGACGGTTACACGATATGTATATCCGGTTACACTTGCATAATACACAATCTTCCCAACAAATATGATGAGAATGGTAATGCATCTTGTAAGTCTCTTACCTATTTGAGGGACATCCTCCATGACAATGGTTACCAGAATGTGAAAAAATTCCACCCATCGTGGATTTAAGGGCGTGAGTTTCTTAAATACGCCCTGATCGAGTTTCAAGGGAGTCGGCTTGAAGATTTTCGTCACGCAAAAAAACTTGTTGCAAGGTATGCGTCACGTGATTAAAAAATGGGTCGACATCATTTGTAACACCCGGAAATGTACCCTATTTTTCTAGTAAAAATATTTTACGGATACTTTTCAGCAAATTTAAGTTTTAATATAGAATTTTATGTTCCGAGTCGAATTTAGAATTTCCGAGTTCGTATTTGGAATTTCCGCGAGATTCTATGAAAATCCCGTCTTAAGGCGAGTTTGACTTTTCTTGACTTTTGAGCCGCCTTTGACTTTCGTTGACTTTCTCCTTCATATACTCCCATCCTCACCCTAAACCTAATTCATTTCCCACAACTCAAATTCATTTCTTCTTCTATAAGAAACCCAAAACCTTGCCTCCATTTTCATCCATCTTCGAATCATCGCTACGCCTTCATTTCTTGTTCAAATTCACGTAAGTTTGTCTTATTCTTCCCCTCTTAGATTCCTCTATCCGTATTGGTAATAAAATTACCGTCTTTCTCGCTTTTTAAATTATCCGTCTTTCTCAAGGTGAATGATATTCATCTTTTATTATCTAGTTGTATGTACGTGAAGACTAGGAAGGTTTAGAAACCGTTTAAAGACGCAAAAAGGTAACAGTGAAGGGTTACTCGATATCATTTACGTGTTTTATGTGTTTTCTAGGCTAGTAATCGTATTTAGGTTATGGTTAGTATGCTTAGGACTTGTGTTGTTGTTGTTAGATGTTGTTAGTTGTTAATTGATATGAGAATTGATGATTTGTGATGATAAATGAGGATTTTGTTGTTGATAACATGTTGATTTTTGATCGTCCTTAAATCCCGTGAAGGACGCAGGCTGCGTTGGGGGACGGAGGCTGCGTCGTAGGACGCAGTCTGCGTCGTGGTGACGCAGGCTGCGTCACTCGCTGCCAACAGAAATTTTCCCGCACTGACCCCTTTTCGTAAAATGATCATATCTCCTTCGTTACTTGCTTGTTTTGGGCGTGTGACATCTCGTTGGAACCGTAAGACGATAAGCTATCACCTCCATTTGAAATTTCTGCATTTGCATGTCTAGAACTCTAGTTATGACCGTTTGAAGTGGACCCTTGTTTTCGTTGGTTTCCAAACAACGTTGTTTTGGAGAGGTATATATGTTTTTTATTCATTATGCTTCATAAACTTGTTCTAATGCTTATGTATCATGTATTGACTCATTTTTATCATATTTAAACTTATATGATTCCCTATTCTCATGTTTTGTGACGGTTTTTCGTATGTTCCCACTTTGACTCGGTTTTTACAAATGTTACGGTTTGAGCACTGTTTTGTCTTGTGCTTTGTATGTAACTCCCGGAAATGTACCCTATTTTTCTAGTAGAAATATTTTACGAAATCTTTTCAGCAAATTTAAGTTTTAATTTAGAATTTAAAGTTTCGAGTCGAATTTAGAATTTTCGAGTTCGTATTTGGAATTTCCGCGAGATTCCATGAGAATCCCGTCTTAAGGCGTCTTTGACTTTTCTTGACTTTTGAGTCGTCTTTGACTTTTCTTGACTTTTGAGTCGTCTTTGACTTTTCTTGACTTTTAAGTCGTCTTTGACTTTTCGTGACTTTTGAGCCGCCTTTGACTTTCGTTGACTTTTCCGACTCACCCTTTACTTATACTCCCTCATACTCCTTAACCTAATTCATTACTCCAAAACAAACACAATTTACTTCCTCCTTAAGAAATCTCAAATCTTGCCTCCCTCTTGATTTTCGATCTTTGAATCTTCATAGCTCTTTCGTTCTTTGATAGAATTCACGTAAGTTCGTCTCATTCTTCTCCTATTACCTTCCTCTATCCGTATTAGTAATAAAATTACCGTCTTTCTCGCTTTTTAATTTATCCGTCTTTCTCAAGGTGAAATATATTCATCTTTTATTACCTAATTGTAGGTGGAGACTACTAGGAAGGCTTAGTAATCGATTAAATACGCGTAAAGGTAACGGTAAGGGATTACTACTTACTCGATATCATTTACGTGTTTTTACAAATGCTTTGATATGCTACAGAATCAGTATGATAATACGATTAGTAAGCTTATGAATCATGTTATGATTAATGAAGGTTTTTAATTGATGATTGAATGATGATGAATAGTTTGTGGTTTTTGATGGAATTTGGATATGTAAATGATGATTGGTATGATACTGATTTTGATATGGTTGAGTTTAGACAAATTGGATGGAGCCGTCTATACTCGTTTCACATCAACTGTCGTGAACTCGTTTCACAAACACGGTCGTGAGATTGGCATGTCACGGTCGGTGATACCTCAAGTCACGGTCGGAAAAGTGGCTGATGTTTTCCTTTTGCATAACAAGTGTTTCACGGTCTGAAACTCATTTCACGTCGTGAAATCCTCATTTCCACGGTCGTGAAATACAAGTCACGTCGTGACTTTTTTTGGGGGGGTGGGCAGTTTCACTGCACTGGCCCTTTTTGGTAGAATGATCATATCTCCTTCGTTACTTGCTTGTTTGGGGCTTGTGACCATTCGTTGGAACCGTAAGAGGATAATCTATCACCTCGACTTGGAATTTCTGCATTCCCATATATAGAACTCTAGTTATGACCGTTTGAAGTGGACCCTTGTTTTCGTTGTTTCCAAACAACGTTGTTTTGGAGAGGTGATCTATGTTTTTATTCATTATGCTTCATAAACTTGTTCTAATGCTTATGTACCATGTATTGACTCATGTTTATCATATGTAAACTTATATGATTCCCTATTCTCATGTTTTGTGACGGTTTTTGGTATGTTCCCACTTTGAGTCGGGTTTTACAAATGATACGGTTTGAGCACTATTTTGTCTTGTGCTTTGTACTCTTCTTTTCCGTCTACACCCTTATACTCGTTGACACTGGATGTCGGAGCGATGGGTTATCCTTGATGCTTGTATGCATGTTTTAGTGGGGGATATTAACGCGTATGTTAGGAGCGAACGCAATAGGGTGTATCGACCCCGGCCGTCAATTGTTGTATCCATTGCTGACGTGTTGTCATTGGCTGTAGCTTACTAGCTTGACTTTTGACTATAGATCTCTTTCCGTCTCTTTCGTGAAGGTTGACCGAATTTGGGGTACTCGGCGTCTATGATTGACCGAGTCTTGGATGTGGAACGTCTTACCACATGTCGAATCGGGAAACGTCTTATCCCGAGAGTCTGGCCAGATTTAGACTAGGACCATATTATTATCGTCGTCCTACCGAGAGAATTAGAGTCTGTGTGTACGAAACGTCTTATCGTACATGATTCCAGGAAACGTCTTATCCTGTGAACTTGTTTTGTCTAGGTCATGAGTATAAGAAACGTCTTATCGTATACGGTTCCGGAAAACGTCTTATTCCGTGAGCTTTTATTGGCTTGTCTTGCTATTGTACATGATGCTAGTGCGTTTCATTTACCGTGAGAGATTGTGTTGTCATATTCGTATGATTTTGATGGTCGTTTGTAAGTTGATTTATACGTGAACATTGAGTTGGACTCTTGCATGAATTAGATGATTGACGTGGTTTATATGTCGAGTTTCTATCTTATCAAGTATATGCCGCTAACGGTGAGATGTAAGCCCTAGTGAGTATATAGTTGCCTAAGAGAGTCTTCCCCGTGTCTTGAATAACATGATGGTTCCTCAATTTGATTTCCATATGAGCTTATCATTATATATTGGATTGCCTATTTATTCTTATCGTAACTCACATGTATATCTATATATGCATGATTTTACTTTTTTATTTCCTTATATGTACGTTTAATGTGATATGGCTGGGAGAACCCGGAGTTACTCCCCACTGATTGTGGCGTTCATGTTTTTCATGAATGAACAGGTTGCTTGCATGGATGGCTTTTTGCTTATGCTATTTTGGTTTCGGGTGTGAGCTAGCGGGCGTTGTCCCTGGATGAAACACCTCTAGACGTTGTTTAGCTAGTTGCTAATTACTTTGTCTTTTGTTAACACTTTGAGAGACTACGTCTCTTGTGGTATTTTTATTTAGTTTGTAATATTTGGACACTCCTCGTATTTTTCTATCTTGCATGTATAAAGGTTTTTAAAATACCGTATTTTCCGCTATATAATTCACATGCTTGTATGTTTTATATTTCCGCATTCGCGAGGGTTGTCACATTGTACTCTCATGTTTTGTGCTTGTTATGAGGCTTGTGCTCTTTTCCGTCTCTTTCGTGAATTGATCTACCGAAGTTGGGGTACTCGGCGTCATGTGTAAGACCGAGTCTTGGATGCAAAATGTTTATCGCCATTTCCGAGAATTCGGACACGTTATTCCGAGAATCTGGCCAGGTTTAGACTAGGACCGTATTAAATTATCGGCGTGGCTACCCAAGAGTAATTAGTCTACATATACAAATGTAGCATCGTGTATGAGAGTTCAGGAACTGCTTATCCCGTTTGATGCCTGTTAATCCATACTTGCCATGTACAAACGGTGCTAGTGCGTTCCTTAACCGTGAGAGAGATCGTCTTGTGTCCGTCGTTCTTAAAATGCGTGATTTCAGGATATTATTCATGGTCATTGCTGATGTGGCACACTTCTATGTATTGGGTTTTGTTTTCGTGGATGGGTGATTACATGATTGATATTCATGGTCATTCGATGACTTGGCATGGTTTGTTTGTCGATTCTCAATCTTATCAAACTTATACCGCTAACGGTGAGATGCAAGCCCTAGTGAGCGTATTCGGTTGCCTAAGAGTGTCTTCCCCGAGTCTTTGAATAACATGATGGATTCGGATTTGTATTTCCATATGCTCTTCTCATTATTTATCGAATTGCCTATCTATTCTTATCGTATCTCACATGTATATCTATATATGCATGATTTTACTTTTGTATTTCCTTATATGTACGTTTAATGTGATATGGCTGGGAGAACCCGGAGTTACTCCCCACTGATTGTGGCGTTCATGTTTTTCATGAATGAACAGGTTGCTTGCATGGTTGGCTTTTTGCTTAGGCTATTTTGGGTTCGGGTGTGAGCTAGCGGGCGTTGTCCCTGGAAGTTTCACCTCTAGACGATTTTAGCTAGTTTTGCTAAACACTTGTTCTTTGCTAACATTTTGAGAGACCCTGTCTCTTTGTTGTATTTTGTACTTAGTTTGTAATATTTTGACATTCCTCGTATAATCTATCTTGCATGTATAAAACTTTTTAAAATACCGTATTTCCGCATATTATTTCACATGCTTGTATGTTTTATATTTCCGCATT
This sequence comes from Heliosperma pusillum, assembly GCA_022085475.1. Classification (NCBI taxonomy): domain Eukaryota; kingdom Viridiplantae; phylum Streptophyta; class Magnoliopsida; order Caryophyllales; family Caryophyllaceae; genus Heliosperma; species Heliosperma pusillum. The sequence goes on from JAIUZE010070983.1 coordinate 9,431, forward strand.
CGCGAGGGTTGTCACAGTTGGTATCAGAGCTTTATCGCTCCCGACGCACACACGTGAACCCTAAACTTAAACTACTTGACCTTGAAATAATAAATGAGAGATGGGTAGACTTAAGGACCTAAGGTGGTAGTCTTTGGTGTACTTGATGTTTGTTAGGTTCTAACTTGTTTGTCGATTGTGTTGAGTGATGTTATGTTTGTTTGTATCTACCGTTTTGAGGTGGATCATTGTGTTACCTAGAAGAAGTATCCTCTACCGAAGATTTGAAGATTTACAAGCCGAATTGAGTGTATTTCTTCTTCATCATGAATTCTCTCGTCCTTATGTTTTTAATCTCTCTTCTTCTATCTAGGTTCTTTCTTTCTCTTCCATCTTGTAATGTCTCTTGGAAATTACTCTTGATAGTTCCTCCATCTTACCATTGGTATCCTTACCTTCCTCTTGTAAATTTTTGTGGATGTCATACCCATTTGTTTGTGGTATATTATACTTGGTCGGAAGAACTTTGAATTTTGTGGAATATTAGTGATTGATAAAATGAACTTGTGATTTGAGGAAAATGGTGTAGATCTTAATTCACCCTATATTGATGATTGGTTGTATCTCTAATGAAAGGTAGTAAGATAAGTTTGATGATTTTAATGCTTGATGCTTGTCATGACTTGTTTGTAAATAGTTCATGATATTCGATGGTGTAAGGTTGAATGAGTTGGCTATGACTTCTTAACTCATTAGTAATTTAGTCTTTTGGACTTAGAAGATTAGTATTGTTTTGAAGACCATGCTTATGATAGGTCTAATTGGTGTAGATAAGAAGTTTTGAATGATATCTTGAGGTGCGAAATACTTTTGAGGTTAAGTGACGTCTTGTGGTTTCCTATTGTGTGTTTGTGAATATAGGCTTGGTGGAAAAGCATTTGGCTATATTTCTTGGATTTAAAGATATGATCTTATCTTATGGTATCGGAGACTCGTTTGGAGTAGTAAGGTTTCGTTGTAAGTTGAACCATATTACTTGAGGATTATGATGTGAGTTATGATGGAAATACCTTGGGACGTTACTGATGATGTTTGACTTGAGGTTGTACTTTGATAATAATGAACTCGTGGGCTATAGTATGATATTGTTATGACGTTTGGTTCGGTGTTCTTACCCTTGTGCATAGGAGTTGACAAGAGATTAAGTATGGAGAAATTCCTTATTTGGTTCTTCGGTTTTTGAAACTTTGGTAATAGTGTCCAAATTATGGAGTTGAGAGAATTTACTATTCTTGGGTTGCAATTCCGTAATTGTGTATCCGTGTTATATGAAAGGGTGGATGAATTGGGTTGTAATCGATTTGTTAAATCTAGGTGTACCTTACTTTGATGATTGTGGTACGATGGTCTCTTGTAAGAGACCTTTGTTTGGGATGAGTTGCTTTACTATCACCCTAAGCCTGAAAGGAGAAATTTGGTGGATTAAACCTTAAACCTTTATTCGTGCCATCATTCCTTTTCATTTCCATTCTGGAATGTTTCTGTCAAGATTGATCTTTAAGAAATTACAAGCTCGTACTTTCTTTCTTACTCAGATATGTTCATAACTCTACTATCTGCTTTGTCTCTTCCTCAACCTTGTTTTCCTTTTTCGCCTTCGCCTTTTTCATCTTATCGTAGTCTTTAATGACGCTTCCTAATGTTCCTTGTGTCATGTTCTTTTATCCCTACTCTCTTGAGAGGTAGTTTTTCTTATTAGCTAACGTAAGGGTTAGTAGGTGTGTTTTGAAGAAGTTTCGAATATGGTACCTAACCATCCTATTAAACTAGTTTCATGTTTAGATGATTATAAGGATTTGAGGATAAACTTAGGATGAAACTCTCCTAGTGGTTTTAGACTATGAAAGCTTAATGTTGCAATATCGTTTTGAGGATCAAAATAATCATAATGATAGTTGGTAGTTGTGGTTAAGAATTTTAGTGATTCTTTAAGTGTTACTTGGGAGATTGTGGTCTTTAAATGTTGGACCCTAACGGGAATAATTACCTTGTGAAATTTGGATTGGATGACCAAACTTGAGGAATATTGTCATAAGCGAAAACCGATGTATTGAGAGTTTGAAGGAGCTAAATAAATTGACTTACGGTCGCATTGCCCTATGATTGGCAAAAGTTAAGTGAAATGAGATTGTGTGACTAATCTCTTTTGAGGATTTGTGTTTTAACTTTTGAAGATGAGAAAGTTCATTGTAAATTTAGGATAATGAGTTTGAATTAAATTGGACTAAAGGATTTCATGGTAAGTCCTTTACTTTGTGGTTGTTAGCGATCATGTTTCCATAGATAAATATTTTGTTGGTAGTTTCTAGTAAGAGTTTTGATGAAACTACGAAGATTAGAGTGCGTAATAAATCTTTCATGTGGATTGTTAGTTGTGGAGTCTACCGTGCCGATGGACCTTAGTAGATTCTAATTGGATTCGAATAATTGGGAATTGTTACTCGAAGTTTCGTGATTATGGAATAGTTTTGTAGGATTTCTGATGATTGAAAATGATGAGTTGCAAATTGGGTAAATTGCATTCTCTTGAGGATTTGGTTTATTAGTAGATTTAGTGATGTCGAATTCTTGTAAATCTTCCTGCTGACTTTATCTTGATCTTCCTATTCTTAAGAGTTCGATTTATTTCGTTTTTGCGTGTTTTGTATACATTTTGTTACCCTGAATTGTGCGTGAAATGTGCGAGTCGCTCTATGTACGTGTAATGTCGTGTTATTTTGATTTTATCCTTGAGAAAACTTCCAAATTTTCATATTGTATTTCCACTCTATGGTTTCACCGAAGTTTTAAAGATGGTTTGTGTACCCTCTTTTTGGAGAAAATGGATTTCTTTTGCTTTTATATTTGGATTTTGCGTTTGGTTGGATGTTTGCACTTGTTATTGGAGACGTCTGATAACTAGTCTTGCACTTACTAACGTTTGTTTTGATTTTCGATTTTACTATTGCGACTTTGATTTGGATAATTTGAGTTCTCGTTCGCGACGAGCATTCTTGTGATCCGTAAATAGAGTTTCGCTCTTATGAAAATTCTCCTTAAACCGTTTTCGAGAAGAACCTCGTTTCATAAATGTTTCCCTTGTAAAAGCTTTCTTGTTAATTTTTAAAACCGATTCTTGTCTTTGATACTTTTGTTTTCTATTATCAAGTTTCGAGGACGAAACGTTTTAAAAGGTGGGGTGATTGTAACACCCGGAAATGTACCCTATTTTTCTAGTAAAAATATTTTACGGATACTTTTCAGCAAATTTAAGTTTTAATATAGAATTTTATGTTCCGAGTCGAATTTAGAATTTCCGAGTTCGTATTTGGAATTTCCGCGAGATTCCATGAGAATCCCGTCTTAAGGCGAGTTTGACTTTTCTTGACTTTTGAGCCGCCTTTTACTTTCGTTGAATTTCTCCTTCATATACTCCCTTCCTCACCCTAAACCTAATTCATTTCCCACAACTCAAATTCATTTCTTCTTCTCTAAGAAACCCAAAACCTTGCCTCCATTTTCATCCATCTTCGAATCATCGCTACTAGACCTGGCAAATGGGTCAAACGGGTCGGGTTTGGGTCGGGTTAATATGGGTCGGGTCATCTCGGGTTTGCTCAATTTTTCGGGTCGGGTTGGGTCGGGTCGGGTCAGTTTCGGGTTTGGGTCACTTCGGGTCTGGGTCATTTCGGGTATGGGTCATTTTGGGTCGGGTTATTTTAGATACATATCCGATTTATTTAGGACATTTTCAGGTCAAAATGATCAAGTTAGTTTTCGAGTCAAGCCCGTGTCGAGGCAAATTGGCACGGGCCGACTTGGACTAAACCAAGCTTGAGCTGCACGTGGGCCGTTTCGTCTCATTGTCACCCCTATTCACAATAAATTGGGTCATTTAGGGTCATTTCAAATCGGGTCGTGTGTAGGTCGGTGGTTTTGGGTCGGGTTATTTTGGGTCGGGTCTCTTTCGGATCAGTCAAGGTTCGGGTCGGGTCTGGGTCGGGTCGGGTCAATTTGGGTTTCGGGTCATCCTTGGGTCAGGCAATTCCGGGTCGCTTTTGGGTCTCGGGTCAGCCTTATCGGGGGTCGGGTTATTCGGGTCGGGTCAGTTTTGCCAGGTCTAATCGCTACGCCTTCATTTCTTGTTCAAATTCACGTAAGTTCGTCTTATTCTTCCCCTCTTAGCTTCCTCTATCCGTATTGGTAATAAAATTACCGTCTTTCTCGCTTTTTAAATTATCCGTCTTTCTCAAGGTGAATGATATTCATCTTTTATTATCTAATTGTATGTAGGTGGAGACTAGGAAGGTTTAGAATCCGTTTAAATACGCGAAAAGGTAACGGTGAAGGGTTACTCGATATCATTTACGTGTTTTATGTGTTTTCTAGGCTAGTAATCGTATTTAGGTTATGGTTAGTATGCTTAGGACTTGTGTTGTTGTTGATGGATGTTGTTAGTTGTTAATTGATATGAGAATTGATGATTTGTGATGATAAATGAGGATTTTGTTGTTGATAACATGTTGATTTTTGATCGTCCTTGAATCCCGTGAAGGACGCAAGCTGCGTCGTAGAACGCTGATGGGCGAGGTTTACGTCGTTATAAATCCGATATCAAACAATAGTTTATAGGTCCAAACTAAAACTAACTAGGGCAGCTAGTGATAAGTCCGGGTCGATCACAGGGAGGCGTGATGTATCTAATCAAATCTAGGGTCAAGTTCAGTTCTGCCAAGTAACAGGTTTTAATAGCTTGAGAGGTTGAGAAAGAGGGATAACAAACAAAACCAATAATCAAAATGCAATATAAAACTAGGGCAGAAACGGGATCACTATATATCAACGGGATAGGTCAGCCAAGGTCTAAACAGCCTAAAGGGTCAGAAAGTTGCTTGTTCGGCCTCCTAACCACCCCTAGCGACTCTGATAACTGGTCCGGTCTCACAGAAATCATTATCCTATGTGTCCACCGATCGGTGAAGGGCTTCCCACGATCGGTGTCAGGTCTATTTTCCCAATCACTTGGCCAGTCTCAGGGGGAAAACACTAAACAAATGATAACCTAGCGTCCTAGGTCAGTCAAACAACAGTTAAATCAAACATAGGTTCAGATGCATAAACGGTTTAATTGGAACTCCCAAATCCCGGATCCACAATAGTTCACCCTAGCCCTAGCATGCAGATTAGCTACTCATGGTGATAGATATTAAGCAAAACAAGAAGACACAGGATGGTATGGCAAGATTCATGGTCGAGAAACGTACAAACATGAACGAAAATGACAGAAAACGAAATAAAACTGAATCAGAACCTGAATTAGGGCAAAAACAAGGAGGATGTCGATCGGTATAAGGCTATGCCGATCGGTATAGTGTTGTTAATGATCGAAAACTAAAACGAAATTACTTCTAAATGAAATGGAATTACATAAATGAAAAATGGGAAATTGCTTTAGATCCGTGACAAGGGATCTGTGCTGCAGTGCTGAGATCCCCTCTCGAGATCCGCTGCTTCTCCCACTTATAACCCTCTTTTAGGTCTAGGGTTAGGTTTTTGGCCTCCAGAATTGAGTCTTGGGCCTGTAGCTGAAGCTGGGCTTGCGTATTGGATCGGTCCATGTTGGACCTTAGAGTCTTGAGCTCAATCTTGGATCTTTGGTGAAGGTACCGATCGGCATAAGTGATGGGCCGATCGGCATCATGCTAATTGGACTCATCTTTTGGTCTTGGTTGCTCCATCCGATCGGCATTGGTGCTTCACCGATCGTTCTTGGGTCTTGAGGGTGTCCAATGATCATGCTAACACTTCCACCGATCGGTCTAAGCACCTTACCGATCGTTCTTGGTGTTACAACCCCACCACCGATCGGTGAAGAGTATAAACCGATCGTCAAAGGCAGGAGGTCGATCGGTGAGAATTCCTGCACAGCACATTGAACTTCAAACGCCCGCCATTTATTCGTTACTTGGTCAAATGAGGCGTTTTTGGTTGCATTTCGAAGATAAGAAGAAGATCTTTCCGTGGCAACTTGAATTGCCTCGTTCCAATGTCTAGAACTCAAGATATGGCCTCTCAAAGATGACCCTAGTGGAGGAGGGTCTCAAATCATAATCTTGATTTGTTTGAGCTCGATGTTGCTTCTTCATTATAGCTGGCCCAATCGGTATGACATGTATTTGAGCCTTGTTTTACTTCCTTTTCATCCAGAATCGATTGCGTGAGTTGGTGAAAGGTTGGTTCTTGATCCTTTATTCCTCGTGTTTAGCCAAAATGCTTTCAAATCACCCATAAAGGGCGTGAACTCTGCAAAATAGAGATGAAACATACCAAAGTAGCAAACGAGAGGAATACGACTAGAAAAGAGCTCAAAGGAGCTACCTATGATGCACAAATGGGGTAAATGTGTAGGCAAATGTGCATATGGAATACGCACATCAGACGCAGGCTGCGTCGTGGTGACGCAGGCTGCGTCACTCGCTGCCAACAGAAATTTTCCTGCACTGACCCCTTTTCGTAAAATGATCATATCTCCTTCGTTATTTGCTTGTTTTGGGCTTGTGACATCTTGTTGGAACCGTAAGAAGATAAGCTATCACCTCCATTTGGAATTTCTGCATTTTCATGTCTAGAACTTTAGTTATGACCGTTTGAAGTAGACCCTTGTTTTCGTTGGTTTCCAAACAACGTTGTTTTGGAGAGGTATCTATGTTTTTTATTCATTATGCTTCATAAACTTGTTCTAATGCTTATGTATCATGTATTGACTCATGTTTATCATATTAAAACTTATATGATTCCCTATTCTCATGTTTTGTGACGGTTTTTGGTATGTTCCCACTTTGAGTGGGTTTTTACAAATGATACTGTTTGAGCACTATTTTGTCTTGTGCTTTGTACTGTCATTCCCTTGGCTACCTTCCCGTTCGTAAGGCTGGAATGTCGGAACGGAGAGGTATCCTACTGCTTAAATGCATGTGTTAGTGGGCATACGACGACGTTGTTGGGAGTTGAACGCTATGCGTTGATCGACCCGGCCGTCAAATGTTGTGTACTTGCGAGGTGGTGTTATTTGCATGTAGCGTACCGCTTGTTATGAGGCTTGAGCTCTTTTCCGCCTCTTTCGTGAATGTTTGCTACCGAATTTGGGGTACTCGGCGTCATATGATTGACCGAGTCTTGGATGCGAAACGTTTATCGCATGTCGAATGAACCGTTATTCCGAGAGTCTGGCCAGGTTTAGACTAGGACCGTATTATTATCGTCGTCCTACCGGAGGAAATTAGTGAACATATACGAAATGTGATCGTGTATGCGTTTCAGGGAAATGCTTATCCCGTGGATGCCTGTTAATCATACTTGCCATGTACACGATGCTAGTGCGTTTCATTTACCGTGAGAGATGTCGTCTTTATGTTGTTATACTTGAATGCGTGATTTCATGATTGATTATTCATGATCATGGCATGACTTGGCATGGTTTGTTTGTCGAGTCTCAATCTTATCAATCTTATACCGCTAACGGTGAGATGCAAGCCCTAGTGAGCGTATTCGATTGCCTAAGAGTGTCTTTCCCGAGTCTTTGAATAACATGATGGATTCGGATTTGTGCCTCTTATGCTCTTATCATTATCTATAAAATTGCCTATCTATTCTTATCGTATCTCACATGTATATCTATATATGCATGCTTTACTTTTGTATTTCCTTATATGTACGTTAAAGGTGATATGGCTGGGAGAACCCGGAGTTACTCCCCACTGACTGTGGCATTCATGTTTTTCATGGATGAACAGGTTGCTCGCTTGGATGACTTTTTGGATGTGATATTTTTTGGGGTTCGGGTGTGAGCTAGCGGGCGTTGTCCCTGGAAGTTTCACCTCTAGACGATTTTAGCTAGTTATGCTAAACACTTGTTCTTTGTTAACATTTTAAGAGACCCCGTCTCTTTGTTATATTTCCCTACTTAGTTGTAATATTTTGACACTCCTCGTTTATTTAAACTTGCATGTATAAAAGTTTTTAAAATACCGTATTTCCGCATATCTTTTCACATGCTTGTATGTTTTATCTTTCCGCATTCGCGAGGGTTGTCACAGTGTTGGGACTTGAGGGTATAATCTTTTGCTGTGTGCTGAGATTAGGCTCTCACCCTTAGTCTATTGGCTTTGTGCTTTGGCTAAGTACTATCTGCCCTCTGTTCTCTAGCATTATCAGTCTTAGAATAGAAACAGTTTAGTTGTGAGTCCTTAAGCTTTTACATGTTATTGAGTTGTGTTTTCTGAATATTTACATTGCAATTGGTTATCAGAGCTTAAGGTTGTGAGTCCATTTTCCTAACTACATTCAAAAATACAAAAATAACCATGAGTGAAGAGAGAATTACAGGTCTTGAAACCACAGTTCAAGGTTTTGTCAGAACTGTGATGGAAGTCTCCAGATCTGTCAATGAACTCCTTGATGGCCATATGAACAATGACATAAGGGGAGGCAGAGGTCGAGGAAGAGGAGCACCATTCCCACAGGGTGGAGGAAGGAGGAGACAACCTGTAGAACAATTTGAAATGTCAGACTCAGATGGCTCAGATCAAAGTCTTCTCAGACACCAGGACAAAGACATAAAGGTAGAAATCCCTGACTTTCTAGGTAGCATGAACCCTGATGATTTCCTAGATTGGTTAAGGTCTGTAGAAAGAGTCTTTGAGTTTAAAGGATACACTGATAGAAAAGCTTTTAAGGTTGCTATCATGAAACTGAAAGGATATGCCTCATTGTGGTATGAAAACATGAAAACCTTGAGGGTTAGGGAAGGGAAAGAACCTGTTAAGTCATGGCTCAAACTGAAAAAGAAAATGAGGGCTAAGTTTGTATCTAGAGACTACACTCAGGACATGTTCATTAAGCTCACTCACCTGAAACAAGACCAAAGACCTGTAGAGTCTTATCTAAGGGACTTTGAACAACTCACACTGCAATGTGAGGTTGTTGAGAAACCTGAGCAAAAGATAGCAAGGTTCTTAGAAGGGTTGGATGAGAGGATAGCTAGTAAAGTCAGGCTGCAGAATATATACTCCTTTGAGGAGGCTGTCAACTTGTCTCTAAGGGTATAAAAGTTGGGGAAGGGAAAATCCAGTGCCTCTAAGACAACAGCTAGAACCCCTACCTTCAAACCCTTTGTAGGAGTCAGGATAGGAGAACCTGTGATCCCTGCTAGGACTCCTGTCAACCCTGATAAAGGCAAGCCTGTTGATGCAGGCCAAAGAAAAACTACCCCTCTCAAAAAGTGTTTTCAATGTCAAGGTTATGGGCATTTTGCTAGAGAATGTCCATCTAAAAGAGCTCTGAGCACCCTAGAAGTAGTGCATTGGGGAGAGGATGAGGTGTTGGTCTGTGATGATGAAATGGAAGAGCCTGAGGTAGAGGCTAGTGAGGAGTTGATAGAGCCTGATGCTGGTTAAAGTTTGGTAACATGGAGGGTAATGCATGCTCAACCTCAGCCCTTAGAAGAGGACCAGAGACACCAGATCTTTAGGACCAGATGTACTATCAAGGGTAGGGTCTGTAATCTCATTATTGATGGTGGAAGCTGCCCTAATGTGGCCTCCAAAACCCTGATAGACAAACTAGCTCTACCGACCAAGGACCACCCCCTACCTTACAAACTCAAGTGGTTGAACAAAGAGGCTGAGATTAAGGTGGATAAGCAGTGTGTTGTACCTTTCTCAATTGGTAAGGGATTTGTGGATGAAAGTCTGTGTGATGTTCTGCCTATGGATGCCTGTCACCTCTTGCTTGGAAGACCATGGGAGTTTGATAGGGATGCCATCCACCATGGGAGGGACAACACCTACACTTTTAAGTTTCGGAAGAAGAAAACCATCCTGGCACCTTTACCCCCTGCTTTAAAGATCAACCCACCCCCCATGAGTGAGGCTTCCAAGGAAGTCATGTTGATAAGTGAGTCAGAAATAGTGCAAGAACTGAGTGAATTGCAACCTGTGTATATACTGCTTGCCAAGGAGACTGGGGTAAGCATGGTTGATATCCCTGAGGAAGTCAAGTCTATTCTAGAAGCTTATAGTGATGTCTTTCCCTCTGAGCTCCCTAGTGGACTGCCACCACTTTGGGGAATAGAACACCACATTGACCTAGTACCTGGAGCTGTCCTACCCAACAAGCCAGCTTAAAGGAGTGATCCTAAGGCTACACAAGAGCTCCAGCTTCAAGTAGGTGAGTTGCTGAACAAGGGTTACGTCAGGGAGTCCCTCAGCCCTTGTGCTGTACCAGCTTTGCTTGTACCAAAGAAGGATGGGACCTGGCGCATGTGCATTGACAGTAGAGCCATCAACAACATTACTATTAAGTATAGGTTCCCCATACCTAGACTTAATGATATTCTGGATGAGCTGAGTGGGGCTCAAGTATTCACAAAGATTGATCTAAGGCAGGGTTATCACCAAGTAAGAATAAGAGCAGGAGATGAGTGGAAGACAGCTTTAAAAAAAAAACATGGGCTCTATGAGTGGTTGGTAATGCCTTTTGGATTGTCTAATGCCCCTAGTACTTTCATGAGGTTGATGACAGAGGTCCTGAGACCCTACTTGGGCAAATGTGTGGTGGTATACTTTGATGACATTCTTGTTTACAGTTCAACTAAGGGAGAACATTTGCAGCACCTGAGATTATTGTTTGAAGTTCTAAGGGAAAACAAATTATATGGCAAGCTAGAGAAGTGCACTTTCATGCAGCCTGAAGTTTATTTCCTTGGGTTCATCATTTCTAAGAAAAGGGTATCAGTTGACCCTGAAAAGGTTCAGGCAATCAAAGAATGGCCACTCCCTCAAGCTGTAACTGATGTAAGGAGTTTTCATGGTTTGGCCTCTTTCTACAGAAGGTTCATACAGGGGTTTAGTTCAATCATGGCCCCTATTACTGAATGCATGAAGAAGGGGGAGTTCAAGTGGAATAACAAAGCTGAGAAGTCCTTCAACCTGATAAAGGAGGTTCTATGCAAGTCTCCTATTCTAGTTCTGCCAGATTTCAACTAACTCTTTGAAGTTGAATGTGATGCCAGTGGCCTTGGCATAGGAGCTGTGCTTACACAAGAGAAGAAGCGTGTTGCATACTTCAGTGAGAAACTAAATGGAGCTAAGTTGAATTACTCTACATATGACAAGGAGTTCTATGCCATTGTGAGAGCATTGAACTATTGGGGACACTACCTGAAACCTAAGCCCTTTGTATTAAATTATGATCATGAGGCCCTCAAGTACATCAATGGGCAGCATAAACTCAACCCCAGGCATGCCAAATGGGTGGAGTTCCTACAGTCCTTCTCATTCTCCAGCAAATATATAGAGGGCAAGAACAATATTGTAGCTGATGCACTGTCAAGGAGATCTGTTATGTTAACATTCATGGAGCAAAGGGTATTGGGGTTTGAATTCATGAAAGAGCTTTATCAGGAAGACCCAGACTTCAGAGGTGAATGGGAGGTGCATCAGGAGGGACAAGTCAAGAAACGGAGCAAATACACAGCTCAAGAAGGCTACCTATTCTATGGAAACAAACTATGTGTTCCTAAGGGACCTTATATGTAACAACCCGAAAACTACCCAATTTGTCTAAGTAAAATATCTTATGGATACTTTTCAGCAGACTTAAGTTTTTAAAATAGAATTTATTGTTTCGAGTCGTATTTTGAAATTCCGCGTTCGTAATTGGAATTTCTGAGAGATTTCATGAAAATCCCGTTTTTAGTCATCTTTGACTTTTCTTGACTTTTAAGTCGTCTTTGACTTTTCTTGACTTTAAGTCGTCTTTGACTTTTCTTGACTTTTTAAAGTCGTCATTGACTTTTCTTGACTTTTAAGTCGTCATAAACTTTTCTTGACTTTTATGTCATCTTTGACTTTTCTTGACTTTTAAGTCGACTTTGACTTTCGTTGACTTTTCCGACTCGCCTCATAAATTGAAAGACCGAAATTTTATTTTGAAAAATAATAAATTTAATTTATTTTATTATGATTTATTTGAATTTATGATAATTTAATATAATTATTTTGAATTTATTTGGAAGTAAAGAATAACTTTTACGATTTAAT
>JAIUZE010070984.1:0-51849 GCA_022085475.1 Heliosperma pusillum
TCTTCATAATCTTCTCCTATAAAAAATGACAACAAATAACACATGGAGATGAAGAGCGGGGAGGAGACTCTAGAAATATAAGTTAGGACGGATTTGGCCAAGTAACGAAGGTTTTGTGACGATTTTGCTCAAGAACGATCAAGAACGATCAAGAACACGAAGAACGATTATGATTATATTAAAGAAGGTATTAAGTTGATTTAATGTAAAGTAAAAAGATAATTAGTGAGTAAGAGGGGGAAGGTTTGGGCCGTGTAGTTATAGAGGATTTCGGGAGTCGGGTTTTGAACTTGTTGTTACGGGATTGACTCGGGTTTTATAAATATATTATGGTAAATATCTAGATATTATTAGATATTATGTTAATTTAATCAAATATCTAGATATTATTTAGATATTATGTTAGTTTAATCAAAAGAATAAAAATATCTAATCCTAAGGGTACAAGAGGGGAAAGAGGCGTGTGGAGGGAGGAGTAATCGGGTCCGGGTTTAAACGATTTGTTGCGTAATTTAAACTGGCAGATTGATAAAGTTACAAATATCTTAGATATTTGTATTAGTTTAATCAAAAGATCTAAAATGAGTGGAAAGGGTGCCTTGGGACGTGTGGCACATGTAGGAGTCGGGTTTTGGGTTTGTTTCGGGACTTAAGTTAACTCGGGAATAGTTAAATGACGTTCGGGGTTAAACCGTAAAACCTACTCTTTAATTCCGAATAAATTCAAAATAATTATATTAAATTATCATAAATTCAAATAAATCTTAATAAATTAAAATAAATTAAATTTCTTATTTTTCAAATATAATTTCGGTCTTTCAAATTACGGGTTGTTACATATCTAGACTCACCATTAGACTAGTTTTAACCCTCGTCATAATCGACCTATACCTATATTAATGAACCCATCCACCTTAGTCTATTTTTAATCCTTGTTTAATCTTTGCTTGCCTCATTGCTAGCTTTAGTTATTACATCTAGGTCGTCTTTAGCATTTGAACCTAGACCTGGCAAACGGGTCAACCGGGTCGGGTTCGGGTCGGGGCAGTTTGGGTCGGGTCAGTTCGGGTCTTTCGTTGATTTCGGGTTAATTCGGGTCGGGTCGGGTTATTTCGGGTTTCGGGTTTGTTTCGGGTTAGTTGTCGGGTCCGTTTCGGGTCAACCAGGTCGGATTATTTCGGGTCGGGTCATTTTCGGGTCAAAGAATAAGAGACAAAAGGCCATTTTAAGTCTTTTCGGTTCAATTAAAGTTATGTTTTGTCGGGTCATTTTCGGGTTGAGTGGTTTGGATCGGGTTATTTTCGGGTCGGGTCAGTTACGGGTCAAGAAAGATCGGGTTATGTTCGGGTCGGGTCGGGTCTAATCGGGTTTCGGGTCACATTCGGGTGTTGTAGTTCGGATCAATTTCGGGTCACGGGTCGGGTCATTCGGGTCGGGTCAATCGGGTCGGGTTGCTTTTGCCAGGTCTATTTGAACCTCTCACCTTCGTCCGAACTAGACTAGATAAAAACAAAAATTGATAGCCAATCCTAACCGTCCTTTGGGTTCGACCTCCTTACCCTACTACATTAATTAGTTTGGTATTGAGCATGATAAGTATTTATTTGACCGGGGGAAGGCGACTAACCCCGACGTCAAAATGGCGCCGTTGCCGGGGACGGTGTCTAGGATTGATTTTGATTTTTGTTTGTGTTTAGGCCTAGTTCACTTTTATTGCTTTTGAAAAAAAAAGGGGGTTTTGAAAATGATTTTTAGTTATCCTCAAGCTCATGATGACCCATTTCATGTGCACTGGGAAAAGGTTGAGGAATATATTTATGTTTTTGGTTGGAATGTTGAAAGATGGGAATTTTGTCATATAATCTATGATGGAGTTGTTGATAATGTTAGGGACATGATCGAACAAAATTGTGATGGCATGTTTAATTATATGTCTTATGACGAGATGTGGGACCTTCTTGTTTACTTTGCTAAAAATTCTAAGGCCGAGGTTTTGAATGAAACTAATGTCCAATTTCAACATGCTCCCCCAATTCCCAATTTGTGTAATATGCATGATTATTCATCTATTTGTGATACTTGTGGTGGTGAAGGGCATAGTTCTCAAATTTGTCCTTCACATTCTTTTTTCTTATCTCATCCCAATGTGAATGCAATGTATGATACCAATATTGCGCCTCCTTCTAATGAAAACATGTCACACTTTGATTGTTATCCAACTTCACCTCTTGAACACCAACTCACATCCATAAATGACATAAGTGAGTTCGAGTTTACGAGAATTGATGATGATTCATGTTTGAGTAATATGCATTGTTCTCTTGTCAATGATAATTTGAATGATATGTATATGAATGAGCTTGAGCATGTGACATATAATGTGAATCTTGATAATGCCATTTGTGTTGACAATGTTGTTGGTTGGAAGAATCCTTGGGAAGAGTATGCAATTCTTGATATGCCCTTGCATCCTAATATGATAAATGATGATGATGATTTGCATGCCCTTGACTTCTCTTCTGAGCCACCTTGTCTTTTATCGATACAACCCTTGCCCTCCTTATGTCAACCTACACCTTATTTTGTTGATTGTGAGTTGGAAAATTTCAACTTTAATGAAAATGTGTGGTTGAGTGAACCAAGTTGTCTTGGTTTATGTGAATTTGAGAGGATATCGTTTGATGTGGATCATGGGGTGGTGGAGAGAGAGTTAGTTAAGAGGAATGATGAGGAAAATGAATTTTGTGATGCTTCTTTGAAGGAGATTGTGGATATTGAGGATAAATGGGATATTGAGATCGATTTTCTTGAGGGACCCCTTCTTGAGTAATTTGAGATTGATTTTGGGATGCATGATGAGACTAGTGAGGAAGAACAAATTGAAAAGGATAAGGAAAGCATTGATTATGATGATTCATGGAGGGAAGAGAGTGTGATGATTGATTGTGAGGAGGATTGTGAGATGCATCTTCTTGACGAACCTACTCTTGAGGAATTTGAGGCTCCTTTTTGTGGTGAGGATGAGTTACTTAAGCTCACCAATGAAAATGATGCAATCTTTGAGGATTTTGAGAGTGAGATTGAGGAAGAAGGCATGCTTGAATTGTTGGAAGTTAAGTGGGATGATGAGCTTTTTGAGGATGATAGCTTAGAGGAACCCACCTTGACTACCTCTCGTGTTTGGCATGACTCTCCTACTTTCATTGAGCATCTTGACTCTCCTACTTCTTGTGAGCACACCATCACAAACCATGATGTCAATGTTAACCTTATTCTTGATGATTCTTGTGTGAATGAAGTGTTTGAAATCCTTCTCCTTCATAATTTTAATGTATTTGAGGTGTCTCCTCCTCCTTTTAAGAAAGATGTGTTTGAAAAGGAAGGGTGGAAAGAAGAAGCTAGGGACAAGGAGACTACTCAAGTCTCCTATGTTGTTGAATGTCCCGATATCATCCGTTTTTACCATCCTCCTCCCAAAAAGGAGGAAACATTTTATATTGTTGAATTTGAAATTGATGTGGAGGATGGTGGAAACGGAGATGATTGGAGGAACCTCAAGGATGTGAGCTACTATGATGAGGTTAAGGCCATGGGTGGCCTTGTATATATATTGTGGGATCCCGGCTAATTGTTGGATGCTTGAGTAGGTTTTGCGGTTTCCTTAAAACCGCGCTTCTTGGGAGGCAACCCACGCTTTTTATTTCTTGTCGTTCTCTTTCTTTTCTTATGAAAAATTTCAAAAACATGTTATTTCTTTTCTTCTTTTCTTAGCATTTGGACCATTGAGGACAATGTCCGGTTTAAGTGTGGGGAAGAGATTAGTGTATAGATTAATTTTGAAAAATTTTAAAATTTGAAAACTTTGAAAAAAATCCTAAAAATTAGTTTGTATATAGTTTATTTTGTATATATTGTTGTGTGTTTCCTCTTATCTCCATCCATAGGTGCGCCGCACATCATAAGAAGCACGAAATAGGGAAAATGAAGACGCTATGGTGAGATCTTTCCTATTCTCTTCTCCCTTATCTCTTTTTCTTCTTACTTGTTGTTTGAGGAGGACGGGATGTGTTGATGACGATGTTTTGGATTTTTTTTATCGGCGTGTCTGCCACTTGTGTGCTGTTAGGAGATAACATTAGTTTGTGTGTCATATAGTCGGTTAGAGCATGTGCATTTAGGTTGTATTTATGCTAGATCGTATCATGGCATATAGTTGCATTTAGAAAAAATGGTTTTAAAAAATGTCTATTGTGGAAACTTGACGGATATGCATAGTCCATTTTTGCTATTTTTTCATTCATAAAGTGTTCATCGTAATCGTGGAATTTTGGACGCCCTAGGTTGTGCATTTCTAATGAGTTTTGACCCGTCTACTAAAGCCGAGTCGAGAGTTTGCGCTTATTCCACCTCGACAACCCCATTGATGTGAATACTCCGTTAGTTGACAGAATTCTTAGGTGACCGTCTTACTATGCAACCAACCTTGATTCATTGTTCTTTTAGTTCTACTCACAAAAAGGAAACAACGCAAACAAGCCAAAAATATTGAGTCAGATATCATGTTTTCTTGTTTTCGTCGAGGAAATGCAAAACGAAACTGATAGGGATTCTAGTGGGCCCACATCTAGGGTCCTGCTCGATGCCACTACGGTGGAGATACCTCTATTGTTGGTTCCGACCGCGTGTCCTTGACGAAAACCGTGTGCTATCATGCCATTAATTGCAAATCAAGAATGCAACTAAAAAAGAAAGAAAAAGAAAACCAAAAGAGAAAAAAATGTAGAAATGAAATTTTTTTCCAAGCAATAAGACTCAAATCTCTTTTTCCTTTAGCTTTTCTTGGATCATATACCATTGAGTTGCATAGTGAGATGGGATGACCCTTGTGTCTCATTTATTTGAGAAACGTGAATTCCATATGCTATTGTGCTTAATAACGTCACGGGGATTTCATTTCCATCTTCCATTTTATCGCTTTTGACCAAGCAAGTAGTAGACGAGGCTCAAAATTTTCATTAGGCTTGCACCGCTAAGAGGCGAAAATTTTTCCATGCTTTATGAGACTAGTGGCTTCTAAGGATCACGCATTTATTTAGACGGTTTTCCTCTTAGATATTTCCGTCACATGGATGAGGCGTGTGATCAATCTTTTGTTAGATGCATCTTTATCGTGTTCTTACGTGCTTATCATTTGGATGTGTCGCGATTTTGAGCAACCTCAGTTGCCTTGCAATAGGGCACTCGTCCTCTCGAGTGTCAAATTGTGAGTTGAAAGGGGCTACGGGTGTAGCTAAACCCGATTCGGATTTTATAATAAAACATTTTCTTTATTTTCTTATATTTTTACATTACGAGTCCTTAGTTTATTTAATGAGCTTACTCGAGGACGAGTAAGGTTTAAGTGTGGGGATATTTGATAAGTAGTATTTTAGTCTCGTTTTACCCCTCTTTTATACCTTTTACTTAACTCGATTTTGTGTCATTCAACCGATTAATAGCTCATTTTATATGTTAATTAGTAATTATTAGTTTTATTATATTAATTGCGAATAATTGTTGTTTTTCGTAGAATTTGGTAATATTTTTACTTTTATATATTTTGTAGGTATCTAGTGAAGAAATATAACAAGATCGAGAAACGGGTGAATAGTGAAACAAGTCAAGACGGATCAAATGGTTCGAGACGCGTTCGAAACTAAAACTGATCGGATGAATAGTTGTTGGTCGTCGAGTGAAATTAGTCCTCTTGGTCCTGGGTACTTAACTTGATTTGGCATTTTGGGCCCTATACTTTCGGATGAACCTTCACATGAAATGGGCTACTTCATTTGGTTTTCTCACCATTTACTTTAGTGGGTCACTCCACTTGTTGATTTGTTGGCATCAAAAATGCAAGATGAAAATTTGTAGACCATTTGATGAGGAAATTCATGGACCAAAATCCAATTGATGGTGCATTGGACTTGAGACTCATATTTTACGTAGAAGACAACAAGAGGACTTGACAATTTTTGGACAGTGGACAAAAACGAAAAAACACAAGGACAGAAGCAGACGTAAAAGAAAAGGGACGCAGGAGAGAAAAGACAGAAAGAAAACAATAGGAGTAGGAAGTAGCAGTAGGAGCATTACGGTAGAAAGGGTAGAACATTAGACTAGAAAAAAAACCGTCTCATTAGATTAGATTATCGTAGTCTAATTTCTTCCTTTAATTCTTCCCCAAATTTTGTAATAGTTTACTTCACTCGGATTTTGTATGAAGATTAAGATCGAAAGATCGGGTTTTTATTCAAGTTCGTAACTTTTCCGTCTCGTCTTTGTTAATCGGTAAAGATTCAAGCTTTCCTCTTTATTTTCATATTTATTTTCATTTACTTGTCATTTAATTAATCTTTCATGCTTGTCTAATTAGTTCACATGTTTAATATGTCTTATTTTGCTAGTTTTGTATCCAAGTTTTCGTCTTTAATGATTTTCCTTATTAATATGAGTGGGTAGTGTATTACTAAGGTAGATGGGGGAGTTAGTGTAGGTTTATAGGTTGATTATGATAATTGGGCATAAAGATTGAGTCTTTGGTAGTCTATTTGTCTTGTGCACACAAGGTGTTTGTAGAAATGCTTAAATGAGTAGTTTGAGTATTTCTCATGTTTAATTACTAGTTTGAGCGAGAGCTCGACTTGTAACGTGTTTGTGTGTATTTGAATGTTTGAGGGGAGGTTAGGGCGAGATCCCGACCGATCCTTGGGCTAGGGCTCGTCTCACACCGAGAGGTGGAGACTTGCCTAGAGACCGTCTTACGCCGAGAGGTGGAGACATATCTAGACTCACCATTAGACTAGTTTTAACCCTCGTCATAATCGACCTATACCTATATTAATGAACCCATCCACCTTAGTCTATTTTTAATCCTTGTTTAATCTTTTCTTGCCTCATTGCTAGCTTTAGTTATTACATCTAGGTCGTCTTTAGCATTTGAACCTCTCACCTTCGTCTGAACTAGACTAGATAAAAACAAAAATCGATAGCCAATCCTAACCGTGCTTTGGGTTCGACCTCCTTACCCTACTAAATTAATTAGTTTGGTATTGATCATGATAAGTATTTGTTTGACCGGGGGAAGGCGACTAACCCCGACGTCACCGTTGTAGACAACCACACCACCCCGGTGTAGCTTGTTACAACCGACCTTATATTTGCTTCTTTTGCCAAAAGAGTGGTTACCGTTATGATGATTGTCCCGATCGTAAGTTGCCCCATCCAATTGCCAAACCTAAGGGTTCTATCTTAGCTATGAGCCGAGCCGAAGCCGATGCTCATCCGGAGATAATTACGGGTATGTTCTCAATCTTAGAGCAACCGTGTCTTCTTCTATTTGATACCGGTGCTTCTATGTCCTTTGTGTCTTCGACTTATGCTAATAAATTATCTATCGAGCCTACTTCTAGTGAGGATACTCCCATATCCTTACCATCCGGAGAAATTATCTCTTGTTCTACTCTTTATCCTAATGTTCCAATATCTATTTCGGGTACCATCTTTCCATCTAATCTCCTTAAGTTCCCTCTAGGAGAGTTCGATGTAATTATAGGTATTGATTGGTTAGCGTTATACCATGCTAGGTTCGAGTGTCGAGATCAAAAGATTTATTTAAAGAGTCCTTTAGGATTTAGAATAACCTATAAGGGATCTCATCCCCGAAAGGGTGTGTCTTTGATTTCCGCAATGAAGTTGGTAAATATGGTAAGAAAGGGTCACCAAGCGTACTTGTGTATTGTGACTTCTTCAACTACCTCCTTACCAAAGATTGAAGATGTGCCTATAGTTCGTGAATTTGTTGATGTATTCCCCGAAGACTTGCCCGGGATCCCTCCCGAGCGTGATGTTGAGTTTTCTATTAATCTAGTCCCTGGATCCGAACCCATAGCCAAAGCTCCTTACCGTATGGCTCCAACCGAGTTGAAAGAGTTAAGGAAGCAAGTTGATGATATGATTGAGAAAGGTTTTATTCGACCAAGTGCCTCGCCTTGGGGTGATCTCGTTCTCTTTGTGAAGAAGAAAGATGGTTCTATGAGGCTTTGTATTGATTACCCTGAGTTGAACCGGATTACAATAAAGAATAGGTATTATTTGCCAAGAATTGAAGATTTATTTGATCAACTAAAGGGTGCTTCTACTTTTTCCAAGATTGATTTGAGATCCGATTATCACCAAATTCCCGTTCGTGATGTCGATATACCGAAGACCGCTTTTAGTACAAGATATGGTCATTTTGAGTTCAAGGTGATGCCATTTGGATGGACAAATGCTCCCGCTATTTTTATGGATCAAATGAACCGCACATTTAGTGAGTACCTTGACAAGTGTGTGGTGGTGTTCATCGATGACATCCTTATTTTCTCCAAGACCGAAGAAGAGCATGCTATTCATCTAAGGACTATTTTGGGTGTTCTTCGTCGTCAAAAGTGGTTTGCCAAATTCTCCAAGTGTGAATTTTGGTTACCTAAGGTGTCATTTCTTGGGCATGTAATTTCTAAAGAAGGTGTGATGGTGGATCCTTCTAAAATTGAGGCCGTTGTTGATTGGAAGAGTCCGAAGGATGTTAGAGAAGTTCGAAGTTTTCTTGGTTTAGCTGGTTATTACCGTAGATTTGTCAAGGACTTCTCAAAGCTTGCTAGACCGATGACCCAATTGTTGAAGAAAGAAACCAAGTTCGTATGGAATGAAGCTTGTGAAGCCGCGTTTCAAGAGTTAAAGAAAAGGTTGACTACCGCTTCGGTGTTGACTTTACCTGAAGATGGTGTAGACTTTGATGTCTATTGTGATGCTTCCAAGATGGGATTGGGTTGTGTACTTATGCAAAGTAGGAAAGTGGTGGCTTATGCTTCGAGACAGTTGAGAGTTCATGAAGTGAACTATCCTACTCATGATTTGGAATTGGCCGCCGTGGTTCATGCTTTGAAAGTGTGGCGACACTATCTTATTGGTGTTCATTGCCGTATATTCACCGATCACAAAAGTTTGAAGTACATATTTACTCAAAAGGAGTTGAATATGAGACAAAGAAGATGGTTGGAATTGGTGAATGATTATGATTTTGAGTTGTTGTACCATGAAGGGAAGGCTAATGTGGTTGCCGATGCTCTTAGTAGAAAATCTTCTCATGCTTTGAATGCTATGTGGGTATTACCCGTTGATCTTTGTATTGAGTTTCGAAAGTTGAAGTTGAAATTCGTGGAACATGGATTTGATTATGTTGGTGCTATAACTGCCGAACCTGTTTTCCTCCGTGAGATCCGCGAAAGCCAAGTTGATGATCTTACCTACAAGTCTATTCAAGCCAAGCTTCTAGAAGGAAAAGCTAAAGATTTCAAGTTTGATGATAAAGGTGTTCTTCGATTCCATGGCCGTTTGTTTGTGCCTAATGCTCTTGATTTGAGAAAGCAAGTTCTTGATGAAGCTCACCTTTCCCCTTATTCTATTCACCCCGGAGGTGATAAGATGTATAAAGATTTGAAGCTACAATTTTGGTGGCCGAATTTGAAAGGCGATGTTGTGTCTTATGTTGGAAGATGTCTTACTTGCCAACAAGTGAAGATTGAACACAAGAGGCCCGGTGGATTGCTACAACCTTTGGATATTCCACTATGGAAGTGGGAATCTATTTCTATGGATTTTGTCATGGCTTTGCCAAGGACCGTTGGAAGTAAAGATGCCGTTTGGGTTGTTGTTGATCGTTTGACCAAGTGTGCTAGATTCATTCCGATCAAAGAGACTTGGAGTTTAGACCGTTTAGCGAAAGCCTATGTTGATGAGATTGTTAGATACCATGGTGTTCCCAAGGAGATTATATCCGACCGAGATCCGAGGTTTTGTTCGAGATTTTGGAAGGCTTTACAAGAAGCCATGGGTAGTAAATTGTTGATGAGTACCGCATTCCATGCCGCTACCGATGGTCAGACCGAGAGGACTATTCAAACTTTAGAAGACTTGCTGAGGGCTTGTGCACTCGACTTCCAATCTAGTTGGGAAAAGAGTTTACCATTGGTGCAGTTTTCTTACAACAATAGTTATCATGCCTCGGGCAAGATGGCTCCTTATGAAGCTCTTTATGGAAGAAAATGTCGAAGTCCTATTTGTTGGAATCAATTGAGTGATGTTCGTGACTTAGGTCGCAATGTTCTTGTTGAAACCATTGATCATGTGAAGGTCATTCGTGATAGAATGAAAGCCGCTCAAGATCGGCAAAAGTCTTATGCCGATATCCGAAGGAAACCGTTAGAATTTGAAGTTGGAGATAAAGTATTCTTGAAAGTAACTCCGATGAAGGGTGTTAAGAGGTTTGGTGTAAAGGGTAAATTGAGCCCGAAATACATTGGACCCTTTGATATTGTGAAAAGGATTGGTGCCGTTGCTTACAAGTTGGACTTACCCCCGAATATTGCTAAAGTTCATGATGTATTCCATGTTTCTCAATTGAGGAAGTACGTTAGTGATCCAAGCCATGTTTTTCAAGTGGAAATGCCCGAGCTTGAACCGAATCTGTCCTTTGAAGAGAAGCCGATCTGCATCCTAGATCGCAAGGATAAGAAGTTGAGAAGTAAAGTGGTGACTTTAGTGAAAATCTTGTGGAGATGTGCTAATGTCGAAGAAGAGTCGTGGGAAACGGAAGCTTCTATGCGTATTAAATATCCAAGCCTATTAAATTAAGGTATCTTTCTTTCGCTCAAGTTTCGAGGGCAAAACTTTTTAAAAGGTGGGGTGATTGTAACACCCGCAAATGTACCCTATTTTTATAGTAAAAATATTATACGGATACTTTTCAGCGAAATTTAGTTTTAGTCGAGAATTAAATTTTCCGTGTCTAGTTTAGAAATTCCGAGTTCGTTTTCGGACTTTACCCGAGATTCCGAGTAAGTTACATCTTAAGACGCTTTTGGGCTTTTCCCATATTTCTCCACTTACTCCTTATGCTTCCCCTTAACCCTAACTCACCCTCACATTCAATCTTCTTCTTCCTCACCAAGTAAACACCAAAACCCTAACCTCCATAATTGATCGATCTTAAGATCATCGCTACTCCTTCGTTTCTCGCTCAAATTCACTAAAGTTCGTCTTATTCTTTCACTCTCATCGTCCTCTATCCTTATTGGTAATAAAATTACCGTCTTTCTCGCTTTTCAATTTATCCGTCTTTCTCAAAGATGAATTATATTCATCTTTTATTATCTAATTGTAGGTGGTGACCTCCAAGACCTCGACAAGGACTACTACTTGATTGAAGAGGACCTCGTTGAGGATTGAAGACGCGAAAAGGTAACGGTGAAGGGTTACTCGATATCTTTACGTGTTTTAACGTGTTTTCTATGTTAGTAATCGTATTTAGAATATGATTAGTAATCATAGGAATTGTGTTGTTGATGATAGTTGTTGTTAGTTGATAATTGATAATGAGAATTGATGATTGATGATTATAATTGAAGTTGGTTAATATTCATAAGTGTTGAAGTGATGATTTTCGTGCATAACTAACCCCAGCCGGCCGAATGGCTGGGGAGTGGCTGTATATTTATTGGTGTTACGTAAAAGTTTGGAACCATATAGGTCTCAGCCGGCCGAGCGGAAGCCGGTCAGTCGACCGGCTGAGACACACCTCAATTTACCTTTGTTTTTCTCGTATGACTTTGGTCCCAGCCGGGTAGCCGGCAGCCGGTCCCTTTGACCGGCTGGGACACGCTGCATTTTCAATTGGTTTTCAAGTGTGACTATGGTGCCAGCCGGGTAGCCGGCAGCCGGTCCCCTTGACCGGCTGGCACACGCTGGAATTCTATTTACAATTAGTACTTATGTTTTCATTTATAATATTTCCGATGGTTCGTTTATCGTATAAATTTACGAAATGACTTTAAAGATTAATGTTTCGAATATATGATATTCCATTCGCTTGTATCGCATATTTTGTGACGGTTTTTCATATATCCCACTTCGAGTCGGTTTTACACATGTTATGGTTTGAGCGCTGTTTTTTATGTGCTTTGTAGTCTCACTTCCCTGGCTACCTCCACGTTCGTAAGGCTGGAATGTGGGAACGAGGAGTGTATGCTTACTGCTTAATTGCATGTGTTAGTGGGCATATGACGACGTTGTTGGGAGGCGAACGCTTTGCGTTGATCAACCCGGCCGTCAAATGTTGTATACTTACGAGGTGGTGTCATTGCATGTAGCGTATCGCTTGTTATGATGCTTGTGCTCTTTTCCGCCTCTTTCGTGAAGGTTGACCGAATTTGGGGTACTCGGCGTCTACGATTGACCGAGTCTTGGATGCGAAATGATTATCGCATGTCGAATCAGAAAATGTTATTCCGAGAGTCTGGCCAGGTTTAGACTAGGATCAGATATTTATGTCATCGTCCTACCGGGAGGAAATTAGTCTACATATACGAAATGTATTGAATCGTGTATGCGTTCAGGGCAATGTTTTATCCCGTGGATGCCATTTTAATCATACTTGCATGTACACGGTGCTAGTGCGTGTCATTTACCATGAGAGATGTTGTCAATGTATTGTACGTTTGAATGGATGATTATATGATTGATTATTTGTGATCTTTGGATGACTTGGCATGGTTTGTTTGTCGAGTCTCAATCTTATCAAACTTATGCCGCTAACGGTGAGATGCAAGCCCTAGTGAGTGTATGGTTGCCTAAGAGTGTCATCCCCGAGTCTTTCTATCATATGATGGTTACAGATTTGTACTTCATGTGCTCCTATCTTTATATATTGAATTGTCTATTTATCTTTCTCGTATTTCACATGTATATCTATATATGCATGCTTCTACTTTCGTATTACCGTTTAAGTATGTTTATTGTGATATGGCTGGGAGAACCCGGAGTTACTCCTTACTGACTGTGGCGTTCATGTTTTTCATGGATGAACATGTTGCTTGATTGGATGGCTTTTTGCTTGTGGTATTTTGGGTTCGCGTGTGAGCTAGCGGGCGTTGGCCTGGATGAATCACCTCTAGACGTTGTTTAGCTAGTTTGCTAATAACTTTGTTACTTGATAACATTTTGAGAGATTTCGTCTCTTTGTAGTATATTCTATTTAGTTGGTAATTATTTGACATTCCTCGTATTTTCTAATTGCATGTAAAACGTTTTAAGAACACCGTATTTTCCGCTATATAAATCACATGCTTGTTATGTTTTATTTCCGCATTCGCGAGGGTTGTCACAGTAACTTTAGATCTTGAAATAAAAACACAAAAAAAAACGAGATCTAAAACAAATAAATAAAAACATAATAAATTTGAAAAAAAAAACCATAAAAAAATGTGTAACTTCAGTCATTATATGTGTAACTTCAGTCATTAAAAGTGTAACTTCAGTTACTAAAAGTGTAACTTCAGTCATTATATGTGAAATTTCAGTGAAACAACACCACTAATCACAAAAAAATGGTGGTTTTAGAGATCTGAAATAGAAATAAACATAAAAAATTTGAAATATAAAAACGAGATCTAAAAATAAAAACATAGATTCAAAATAAATAAAAAAAAGAAAAAAGAAAAAATAACATCAACACAAAAAAAACGAGATCTAATTTTTAAAAAAGTGTGTTACTTTAATCAGATTTGAAAAACAAAAGACGATATAAATAATGGGTTTGACTTTAATAATATCAACAAGTTTAACCATTAAGGTCATTTTGTGTTACTTTAATAAATAATATGTGTTACTTTAATAGGCGATATATGTGACTTTAATAAATAAGGCGTGTAACTTTAATAAAGAATTTGTGTTACTTTAATATACAATATGTGTGACTTTAATAGACAATATGTGATACTTTAATAGACGTCATTGAACTTTGACACACTACTTCGGATCTGAAAATAACAAAGATAAACAAAATAAATAAAAAACAAAACAAATAGTTAAAAAAAAAAAACAATAACAATATCTGAATCTGAATCTGAAAAAAAAACTGAAGAAGAAAAAGAAAAAGAAAAAGAAAAAAAAAGAGAGGAATGAGAAGGCAAGGACGGTGGAGGCCTCCATCACCACCATTCTTTAGCTAAGAAGCTAATTCTATTACTATCTTTTTCAAATCTTAATGTTTCAAGATATAGCTTGAGAGCATAAGCGTACCCACTCTTAACAGTACACTGGCTAGAAGTTGTATGTATCTAAAAGATAAAGTCCTCTTTTGATGGAAATTTTTTTGGCATGGCACATATTTTTTAGCCGAATCTTCCTAAAAAAAGGTTGTATATCAACTCTTGATTCCACTTGAGTGATGGAAGTATGAGGTCCTTAATATTCATGTGAAGCATTGATACTCGCAGAAGAAAACCAAAATTGTAACGCTCGACGATGATGTTCCATCGACCCAATTCGTGGTCCAAATGTTGAGATTGGATTGAGTGCCAAATTTCCAACTCAGGTTTGGAAGGCTAAGGTTTAGTCCATGTATGCCGCTTCTTCCTCCCCAGGATAAATGTGTGCTCCTTCTGTATGACATAGGATCCAACGACGATCTCGGATTAGCGACGCCAATCTTACTCATGCCTTGTATTTTATCCTAAATTAAATAAGTTGAATATGGAGTTTTTTTTCAAAAAAAGAAGGAATTTAGGGCATTATATAAATATTGGTGAATCTATGGTGAGGCATGGATGGATAATTCACCAACCTCTTATAACCGAGTGAATATTTTAAATTGATACTTATAATTAAATTAAAATACAAAACTACCTCAATGTTACAATTTGTAATTTGGAAGAAGAGTAGGTCTCCTGAGAGACAGTATTTTAATATGGTTATTGAAAGACCAATTAAAAATTGATGGAAAAATGATGAAAAATATGTTTTTATTTGGGACATATACTATAAAACGAGGTACCAATAAAAATGGTTAGAATATATGATAAAGTAGGTCCGACAGTTATGAAAATATCTAAGAAATAAAATAGAAATTTTTATTCACAATCAATAATAAAAAGTTGCAAAAAATACAAAAAGGGTACGATAAAATTAGTTTCTCAGTAACTTATTAAGAGATCGTCTTTTTAAAACTTTTGTGTTGGAAGAATATATTTATTTTCATTTTTAAACTACTAGTTCCAATGTGTTAAACTGTGTAATTTGAGAATTAATTAAATATATCGCGTGTACAAATCTATATTGTTACTTCAAGTATTTCTCAATTACGACTTTATTTGCAAGGGATTATTTGGAATGAAGGTAATTGTTCATGATGGTTTTGATGACTGTTAAGGGGCAAAATCCATGTTCCACATCGATATAGTAAAGGTGAAAGAAGATATTTGCGTAAAATCTGTCAGGTGAGAGATCTCTTTGCAGAAACGTATCAACAACAAATGTGGACTACTCAAGACTACACAATTGCAAGGGGATATGAATGGATACGAGATAAAGCTGACAAAGTTAATTGGAATGGTCTCATTTGGAACAGATGGACCATCCCAAACATAGCTTTATAGCATGGATATACCATCACACTAATATGAAAACTAATGCAAAACTGTTCAATCTAGGTATTATCACTAATAACTCGTGTTGTATATATGGAACAAGTGTAGAAATAGAAGACTATCTTTTCTTTCAATGTGAGTACAACAACATAGTAATGACGAAAGTTAGCAACTGGATTGGAATTAACTTACCACATTAGAGCCTACACACATCGAGATTAAGAAAAAGAGGAACAAACCTACGCAAAGGGTTGATAAATGCTACATCAACTCTTACATGTGCCATATCTGGAGACAAAAGAACTCAAACAAAATGGAACTCTGTGACAAACCTCGCGAAAGCATAAAGATAAACAAGTAACTAGCAGCGGAAATTAGAGAATGTTTAAAACCTTTTAAGGTATGATTCGCAAAGATCATCAAAAGGTTAAATCCCACATAAACGAACTAAGTAGTAGTGTCGAAAGGGGTCGACAGATTACTACAAGGGAGACAACGGTCCCAAAAAGTATACAACAACTCTAAGAATAAGAGAGTCTAAGCGGTAATAGGTAATCATCGTAGAACGACGCTCGCTAGCTCACACAAGTCTCAACCCCATGTAGCACCGACCTGTACCTGTACATTCATGAAACATGAACGCCACTGTCAGTGGGGAGTAACTCCGGATATAGTAAGGTGAAAGAAAGAATTTGCTTTTGCGTAAAATCTGTCAGGTGAGAGATCTCTTTGCAGAA
Organism: Heliosperma pusillum; assembly: GCA_022085475.1. Taxonomy (NCBI): domain Eukaryota; kingdom Viridiplantae; phylum Streptophyta; class Magnoliopsida; order Caryophyllales; family Caryophyllaceae; genus Heliosperma; species Heliosperma pusillum. The sequence goes on from JAIUZE010070984.1 coordinate 16,238, forward strand.
ACGTATCAACAACAAATGTGGACTACTCAAGACTACACAATTGCAAGGGGATATGAATGGATACGAGATAAAGCTGACAAAGTTAATTGGAATGGTCTCATTTGGAACAGATGGACCATCCCAAACATAGCTTTATAGCATGGATATACCATCACACTAATATGAAAACTAATGCAAAACTGTTCAATCTAGGTATTATCACTAATAACTCGTGTTGTATATATGGAACAAGTGTAGAAATAGAAGACTATCTTTTCTTTCAATGTGAGTACAACAACATAGTAATGACGAAAGTTAGCAACTGGATTGGAATTAACTTACCACATTAGAGCCTACACACATCGAGATTAAGAAAAAGAGGAACAAACCTACGCAAAGGGTTGATAAATGCTACATCAACTCTTACATGTGCCATATCTGGAGACAAAAGAACTCAAACAAAATGGAACTCTGTGACAAACCTCGCGAAAGCATAAAGATAAACAAGTAACTAGCAGCGGAAATTAGAGAATGTTTAAAACCTTTTAAGGTATGATTCGCAAAGATCATCAAAAGGTTAAATCCCACATAAACGAACTAAGTAGTAGTGTCGAAAGGGGTCGACAGATTACTACAAGGGAGACAACGGTCCCAAAAAGTATACAACAACTCTAAGAATAAGAGAGTCTAAGCGGTAATAGGTAATCATCGTAGAACGACGCTCGCTAGCTCACACAAGTCTCAACCCCATGTAGCACCGACCTGTACCTGTACATTCATGAAACATGAACGCCACTGTCAGTGGGGAGTAACTCCGGGTTCACCCAGCCATATCACATCAAAACGTACATAAGTAAGCACATAATCATGTAAACATATATGTCATGTCGGAAATGAGAATAACATTATGATAATAACAATATACGAGTAAGGAAAAACCATCAACATCATCATCATGCAAAACAAGACTCGGGGGAAGACTCCCCTTCGCAACCATATAAAACACTAAGGGTTTACATCTCACCATTAGCGACATATGCTTGATAAGGTTTGGGACTCGACGAACAGACCAACCAAGGGCATCCAATCAAGTAAGTATACGATCCATCACATGGTCAAACATAAGCATACACACTCTCACGGTAAATGGCACGCACTAGCATCGTGTACATAGCAAGTATGATCAAAAATACGTCCACGGGATAAACGTTTCCCTGAACCCATACACGATAAACGTTTCGTATATGAAAGACTCACTTCCTCCCGGTAGGACGACGATAATAATACGGTCCTAGTCTAAACCTGGCCAGACTCTCGGAATAAACGTTTTCCGATTCGACATGCGATAAACGTTTCGCATCCAAGACTCAACAAACACAGAAGTCGAGTACCCCAAATTCGGTCACACTACACGAAAGAGGCGGAAAGAGCACAAGGATCAAAATCAAGCGGTACGCTACATGCAATGACACCACCTTGCAAGGATACAACATTTGACGGCCGGGTCGATCAACGCATTGCGTTCACTTCCCAACAACGTCGTCATATCCCCACCAAAACATGCATACAAGCATCAAGGACACACCCCATCGCTCCGACATTCCAGTCTAACGAGGATAAGGTTTAGCCGGGAAATGAGAGTTTCAAGGCACTCAACAAGTAGTGCTCAAATCAAATACAAAAGGTTAAAACCGGCTCAAGAGGGTAAATATCAAAACCGTCACAAGGCAAGTGATATAGGCATATGGGATATCGTATATTCTAAACATGAATATTTAATGTTACTACGTAGGTTTATAAGATAAACAAACCATACAAACTGTTATGTGAGAACTCATTGTGAAAAGAAGAGAGGATGAACTACAAGAGGTGTCAGCCGGTCAGGGGAACCGGCCGCTGGCCACCCGGCTGGGCCTACAACATCAACTAACAACAACATTGAAAATACAGAAATCCCCAGCCGGTGGGTGTGACCGGCTGCCGGCTACCCGGCTGGAGTCATAAGCTAAACCGAGAAAGTTAAGAAAAAGAAGGAAGAGGGGGTGTCAGCCGGTTGGGTCGGCTGCCGGCTGACCGGCCGAGTGTCAAACCCAGTGAAAAAATGTTGATCAAAATACAGAAGTGCCTAGCCGGTTGGTCGGACCAGCAACCGGTCGACCGGCTGGGACACACGCATCACGAAATATCAAGACTCGAAACAATTAAACATCAGAGGTGCCCAGCCGGTTGGACGGACCAGCAGTCGGTCGGCCGGCTGGGACGCAATACACGAAAACTCAGCATTCTCAACAACCAACATTCAATCCAATTACTTCCCAATTAATTTCAACAACATTTGATAGCATCAAATCCACATTAAATGTTCATTCATTATCACCAATCATTGCATAAACATCATTTAAAGCAAAACCCACACATATTTAATGCTCAATACAAGTTCCAACATACTTAATGAGCATAATTAGCCACTAGAACACTACTTAGCATAAGATTAGTAAAAGAAAACATAAATGGTGGAATTCACACACATGAAAGGCAACAAGTAGGATTCTCATGGAATTCATAGCAAAGATTACATCTTTCTCTATTAAAACCACAAATAAAGCATAAAAACGTAAATTGATATCGAGTAACCCTTCACCGTTACCTTTTTGCGTCTTCACTAATCTTCTTCTTCTTCCTCCACTAGAAAATAGTCTCAGTCTGGATCTTGGAGGTCTCCTCCTACAAATTTGATACAAAAGATGAATATTTTCACCTTGGGAAAAAGATGAGAAAACGAAAGTGAGAAAGACTAGACTTTTCTTACATTACTAGGAAGAGGAGAAGAAAAGAGAGAGAATAGGCTAAGAATTAGTTAATTTGGATGAAAAATGAGGGAGTTTTGGTAGGATGTAAGTGGGAAGGTTGAAGGTTCAACAATGGTGAAGGAGGCTAGGGTTTAGAGTGTTTGAGGGAGGTAGAAGAAGGTGAATAGTGAGATGAAAACTTGAGTGGAAAAATGGGTTGGGTAAGGGTTAGGTTGGGTGAGTAGTGATTGGGAAAATGGCCCAACACATGGACTAAAGTGTAGCCCACCCGAAATTTCGTGTGGAGTCCGAATACGGACTCGGATTCGCTAAATTAGACACGGAAGACTAAGTTCTATTCTAAATCCAAAATTAAGCTACTTAATATTAATATAACACTATTAAATTATAACGGCTAAAGTTACGGGTGTTACAATCACCCCACCTTTTAAAAAGTTTCCTCCCCGAAACTTGAGCTAAAGAAGGATACCTTATTCGAATAGGCTTGGATACTTAGCACGCATGGTAGCTTCCGGTTCCCACGTCTCTTCTTCAACATTTCCACATCTCCACAGAATCTTCACTAGGGGCACCACTTTGCTCCTCAACTTCTTGTCCTTGCGATCTAGAATGAGGATTGACTTCTCTTCAAAGGACAAATTTGGTTCAAGCTCGGGAATTTCGGCCGAATACACTACACTCGGACGAGTACACTATCCACTCGGTAGAGTAAGCTCTACTCGGCTGAGTGCCAAGTACTCAATATACGGAGTATTACAGTCTACCCTCCTTCAGAACGAACTTCGTCCTTGAAGTTCACAACTCATACACCTACCACACCAGCACCAGCACCAGCACCCCCACCAACAACCAACACAAGACACAACACAACAACCACACCATACAACACAACACATAACATGTGACATGCATACTACGACCCATCAACAACTACCAGCATCAACATGATATAAACTAGCAAGATGCAACTACCCCCTACTAATAAGAAATAATACAAGACAACAACTACACACAGCACAAGACACAAATCATACACAACAAGGCCAACTCTATGACCTCTAACCAAACCCCCAAATTCCAAACACAAGAACTCTACCAATAACATATCACCTCCAAACAAACCAACACCAAGTCTCCATAAACTACACTAAGACCAATAACCAAAAACAAAACAAAAGTCTTACTAAACTCAAACGAGCTATTACATTCTTCCCCCCTTAAAAATGAACTTCGTCCCCGAAGTTCACAACTCATACTTCTTTTTCCTCATAACCTTTTATTACAACACCCACAGCACACATCTCCTTTTTCCTCATAACTTTTTATTACATTAACACTATTATTATCTTCCATGCTTCCCACCCTACAAAATAATTCTATTCCTTCACATAACCCAAAATCGATCATCATCGAATAACTAAGACCACAACGCTACCCTCTTGTCTACAATAATTCCTCGACCGCACGATTGATTAACAACTATTCACTAAATCTTGCATACCAATCACCATATTGTTTAAATATTCCACAAAACAAACCTACTGCAATAAGACATCCCTCTCTCCTCAAACGCCGTTACGCCCTCTCACCTCATTCATTATTAACTCTTACTTATTTACTTTATTGCCATCATCTCGTCTTACCCAAAATCGCTTAATACTCTAACACCAACACTGCCAATTATACGACAACCCCAAACACCATTCATTTTTCACATTACCTAGAATCCACCCAAAGATCCTAAACACGAAACCTTATATCAATCATTTACGACAATTACCCATAACATCCTTTTGAATTCTCGCCCTATCTCAACCACACAATACTCAACCTATAATTCTCATTCACCCAAAATCGTAACATTGATCCTCACTGCGAACAAATCCATCCATCCGAACATGACACACTATAACATATCCATATAACTCCTCTAAATGTTAATGAACCACTTGCAACCTCAAGCACCTCACAATCAAATTATGCAACCCCTCAATACCTACCAAGTCAAAACATCCAAATTCCCATGCGGAAATTCTCAACAACCAAGCCTCTCAACAAAATTTTAAGGACAAGAAACCCCACAATAGCGACTAAAATTCTTCGCCGATTAAACTCTACTCTGACACCCACGAGACAACAGTTAACCCAAACGATAATCATGAAAATACGACATCTATAGTTATGCCCGACATATAGATACTGCAAACTCCCAGAACTTGATACTCTAACTAACTCACGGGGACTCGTATCACCACATGACCAACAAAACAGACCACCAAACGAATGACACCATTACACCACATAAGACTATTCAAACCATGATAACATAACCTAATTCGACACACACATACTATCTATACTTATGCCCGACACATAGATACTGCAAACTCCCAGAACTCGATACTCTAACTAACTCACGGGGACTCGCATCATCACATGACCAACAAAACAGACCACCAAACGAATGACACCATTACACCACATAAGACTATTCAAACCATGATAACATAACCTAATACGACACACACATACTACCAATACTTCCTCATACACTTGTCTTCAAGCGTTACACGAGCACATTCACACCTCAGTCTACTAATCCAACATACGAGTAACAAGCTCATAATAACACATAGGCAATCCCAACAAGAAAGCTAGATTCCAATATATCCCAAACGTCACCCTCAAAGCCACGGAAATACGACACATTACTCTCCCTTTACACACAAATCTACATTCTTGCCACTCAATATTACAAAGGTTAACCTGGCAACACAACTAATTAGAAACTACCACCTCAACACCTCACATTCCCTTACCAACATGAAAACAAACCGCAGAACTATTACACTTGAAACTACCTCCACACTCAACATTGACATCTGTCAAATAATACTATAACCTTCGCATAACTTCCTCAACTCAACCATAACAAGTCATCCTCCATCAATCCCTCTCTCCCCGCAAAACGACTCACAAGATTGATATCTTAAGATAGCTACCAAATATAACCAAAATAAGCTCTCACATTCCCTTTTGAGACTTAATAGCTCTCATTCTTTCTTTAGTCCTACATCCTCATAAAGATTCCACTAACGACTAACAACTTCAACTGAATATTCATTCATAATTACTCATTTAAATATCTTGTCTTCCCATTACATCAACCAACACTTCAGACTGCCAAATTCAAAAATGACGATATTCTAACAATATACCACCAAATACTCATACATCTCACACAAGCCACTACCTAGAGTACTTCCAAAAGTCACAATGCTTCCACCTAACTTTCCACAACATTCTCTTCTATTACTAACCGACAATTTTCCACAAAATATTATCTGCCAATATACATATATCGTATTATTTTATCACAAAATCATTTATCAAGCCCTTTCGAAAATATTATCACCTTTTCTTAACTCTTTCTTACCAAACTATGTCCTTTCCATCTCTAACACTTACCTCAAAGTATTGTGGGAAATATCGGTATATTTCATACATGAAATTTAAGGATTATAACGAAATTATAATATATGAAATACGAGTCATAAACGAAAAGCATAAAGATTAGAATCAACCTTTTGTCCTAGCAATATGGCCTAAAAACAAATATCGAGATCGATATTCTCCTAATTGTTGCACCCAAGATACTCTGAGATATGCCTTTTTCTTGTGCTAGAATAAAGACAAAATTACTGATAATTTTTGTGTCAAGTTATGAATGATGAATTATGTAGAGAAGAGGAGTTTATATAAAACTCTCCTACTCCTCTTTTTGGCCGTGTAACACAAGTGTAGTAGAGGGAGGAGTCTCCCTCTTCTTCTTCTACTTGTATTAGGAAGTGAGTCTAGATATGAGTCTTCCTCTTTTGTTTATATAATGTATAATATGTGTATATATTATTATTGTCATTTATGTTGTCATATATTAATAATTCCATACAACATTTTGTAGTCGATTTATTAATACCGGTCTGATATCATTTATTATGACAATATCGTATAGTATATACGTCAATTATAAATATCGTATATTTATAATTTGTTAATTAAATATAACAGTTTATATTAAATTACGAATTAACATTTAATTCGTTTAAGCTTACATTATTTAATCGTATTAAATAATTACATTATATACATTAATTAGATATAACAGTTTATATTCAATTACGAATTAACATTTAATTCGTCTCAGCTAGTATTATTTAATCGTATTAAATAATCGTATTATCATTACATTGACTAACCTTTTAGTCATATGTATCGACTAACCTTTTAGTCATATAAGACATTAATATGATTATATTTTTCATATAATCATATCTCTCAAACACATCCTTTAGGTGTGACTTTTAGGGACCAGTTGATCACCGCCATTAAAATGACAATAACGTCAAACTTCTAGCAAGCCAACGTCAACTGATAAGAATACTAAGTATACCCTGTGAACCTGTAAGAGATTTATACACGTTATCACACTAACTGTGGAGGACACTAGCTCCAACAATCTCCTACTTGTCCTTACATCTCCCACTCTTTCTCTAGGAACTTCGCACTAGCCGCAACAAAAACTCGATGTTCGGTAGGCGAATAGAAGTAATGACCAAACATTCCTTTTGGATAACCAATAAAGTATGTCTTGAACGATCGCGGTCCGAGCTTATCCTCGTGTCTCCACTTGACATAAGCCTCGCAGCCCCAAACCCGAATAAAGGACAAGTTAGGGACCGTTCCCTTCCATATCTCATATGAAGTCTTGTCTACAGCTTTAGACGGACTTCGGTTAAGTATAAGAGCAGCTGACAAAAGAGCAAAACCCCATAGTGAATCAGGTACTACCGTGTGACTCATCATGGATCGAACCATATCAAGTAATGTTCGATTTCTCCGTTCGGACACACCATTTAATTGAGGTGTTCCAGGTGGAGTTAACTGTAATACTATGCCACAGTCTTTAAGGTGTTGATCAAACTCATTTGAAAGATATTCGCCACCACGATCTGATCGAAGTGCTTTAATCTTTCTTTCTAGTTGGTTCTCAACCTTATTCTGGAATTCCTTGAACTTTTCAAAGGACTCACTTTTATGCTTCATTAAGTAGACATATCCGTATCCACTCAAATCATCCGTGAAAGTGATAAAATATCTATAGTCATCTCTTGCGTTGATTGACATAGGTCCACATACATCAGTTTGTATGAGTTCTAATAGGTCATTAGCACGCATTCGTAATCAAATGGGGAGATAATCTCATTCTCAATGAGCTTCTTTACACGTTTTTCATTTATGTGTCCCATACGACAATGCCATAGATAAGTTTGATCTTTATCACCAACCTTTACTTTCTTATTATTCACATGTAATATTTCTGTTGTTTGATCTAAGATATAAATGTCATTCTTGGAAACTGCTTTGCCATAAATCATTTCATTCAAAGAGAAAATACAGCTATTGTCTTTTATTGAAAATGAAAAACCGTCTTTATCAAGCACGGAAACATATATAATGTTCTTAGATAAACTGGATACATAGTAACAGTTATATAAATACAACTCAAATCCACTCGGGAGTTGGATTACGTATGTTCCCATTGAGACTGCAGCAACTTTTGCTCCATTCCCGACTCGCAGGTCCACATCACCCTTTGCGAGAGGTGTGATGTTTTTTAGGCCCTGCAAATGATTACACAGATGAGAACCACAACCTTTATCAAGTACCCAAGTTCCGAAACTTGCATGGTTAATCTCAATCATATGAATATAAGATGACATACCAACAGGAGTGACGCGGCCTGCTTTTATGTCCTCACGGTACACGGGACAGTTCCTCCTCCAATGCCCAGTCTTGTGGCAATGGTGGCACTCAATGTCACTGTCCTTGCTCTTTGCCTTGCCTTGTGAGCTTCTAGTCTCACCACGCCCATTCTTACCCTTCCTGACTTCTTAAACTTTGGCTTCCCTACAGTTAGGTCGCCGTGAGCCTTGCCCTTACCTTTGTTCTTGTTGGAAATCATGAGAACATATTGCTTCAAGCTCCCACTCAATTTCAAATCCTTCTCGGTCTGTACGAGAAATGAGTGTAGCTCATGAAGACTTTTCTTCATGTCATTCATGTAGTAATTTGCCCTGAAAAGGGCAAAACCATGATGAAGTGAATGAAGCACACGGTCAATGACTATTCTCTCACTGATTTTGCAATCAAATGCCTCCCGTTTCTTGACATTCTCAATCATATCAAGAATGTGTGGGCTAACCGGTTGGCCCTTCTGGAGTTTCGCCTCAAAGAAGCGACATGTATGCTCATAAGTAACGATTCTCGGTGCTTTTGAGAACTCGTTAGTGAGCGTGGTGAAAATCTTATTTGCACCTTGGGCAATGAAGCGTCTTTGCAAATTGGGTTCCATTGCAAAGATGAGTACTTCTTTATCGCACCCGCTTCCATAACGAAGTCATTATAATCAAATGATTCGTTAGCTCTTGCATTGGGGCCTGGGTTTGGCGGTATTGGTTCAGTCAAGTACTGGAGCTTGCCGTCAGCAATGGCTGCATTCCGTAATGCCGCCTGCCAGTCCGCGAAGTTGGACCCATCATTCTTCATTCGCGTGGACTAATTCATGTGGTCCATGAAAGTTTTAAGCCAGGACTCGCGTGCGAGTGTGGCACTTGGCATAGGGACATCATTATGGCCAGCCATTTGTTATAGCAGTATTATCAATATAAGACGAATTCTACACTGCGAAAAAGAAGAAAAATATAAAAATAAGCATACTCATCGATATGAATTAAGTCTATTGCAAAAACTCGTTTAATGCGAAGACTCAAGCATGGATACAATTGACCTCCCTCAATAATTATATAAATTATCCCATGACTCAATTATCTGTAAATTGATAAGCCAACCTCTTGGCTAGTTCTACCTTTAGAATTCTTGGTCGATAAAATTTTATCTTTAGTCCATCATAATCACGAGAAACTCTTCGGATTATAATGTTGAGGTAAAATAAGTCAACACATACTACTTACCCAACGTAGAAGGGGTCATATGGAGAGTAAGGTCCTATATGCCTACCGACGAAGAAGGGATTCATAGTAGTTTGGCCTATAAAGACTAGTCTCAATTTTAGGTTTTAGAGGAAGATCCCATCAACTTTATTTTAATTCATTTTAAGGGAACGAATATCTAGCATGCGAGAATGAATAAACTAAGATGATGGCTTAAATTCGTGTGACATCTTTATGTCCAGGATAACTAACATCCAAACTATATGAGTCAATTTTCATGCATTTTAGTAGCAGGTGGTTTGGTTTAGGCGGAATAAGATGCACTAACTATCATGTGATGAAAAGCAACAAGAACGAAAAATACATAAAATTACAAAGTCCTAGTGTGGCCTATCTACCAAAATGAACAAAATACAACTTTGGAATCCATCCAAATAGGACCCGAAAAGCTTGTCTTGATGTTCCATCTTGGTCCATGTAGCGGGAGTGAGCAATCCGATCTCCATCTTTAGTCTTTTCAAATTAAATTTAATAAATTAAAAAATATAAACCTATTTACATTCTAATTTTAAAACATAATTTCAAAGAAAACAAAAGGAGATTCGAGATCTCCAAATTACAACAAGATCATGTTTCCATCATTACGAAAACATGATCAACTAAGGCCACACTAGGTAATACAAATTACAACCAATTGCAAAAATACGTAAATAAACCATTCAACAAATCATTCAACAAAATAAAATACATCAACAATAAATTAATCATTCAAGACATAATTCCTTAATTATGTAGAGTAATTTATCCAAACCACCTATTTAAAATGATCAAAATTATGTGACAATTCCTTAATTACTCACAATAATTCCAATCAAGCATAATCCAATTCATATTATCGTATAATATGAATTAATCCAACATTATTTTAAACCTTTTTAAAATAATTAGGTATCCAAAAATTGTGAACTTTTTCACAACAATAATTATACATTATCAATATAATGCATAAATCAAAAACAGCCAATAACAAAAAAAACAAAAAAACCGAATTTTTTATTTATTTATTAAGAGAAGCCACAATTTTTTTTTTTTTTTTTTTTTTTTTTTTAATTTTGATGTTAAACATTGATTCAAAGTAGATGATTCAATTTAACAAATTAAAATGAATATCTAAATCATGATTATATCGATTATCTTAATATTTGACTAATCATAATTGATTTGAACATCATTAAAATTAATGAATCATGATGCAAAACAACAATTTAACATCATGTTAAACCGAAAATATATAGCAAAACAAATGTTCATAAGCATTCAAAAGCAATTTTCATTTACGTTTTAATTTAATCCTTATTAAATTAAAACATCTACAAATTTATCATATTGTTATCTTAACATATTAAAACAACAATATCAATAAATCAAAATGAAAAATAAGAATCAAAATCAAAGGAGAAAAAAAAATAAAACAGCCGAAAGAAAAATTCAGCCAAAAAAAAAATTTAGCCGAAAAAATAAAAAAAAAGCAGCCGGAAAAAAAAATCAACCGAAATATAAAAAAAAAAATTTCTGAAAAATTTAATTTAATATATTTCATCATTTATGAAAAATCATATAAAATAATTTCGTAGCCTTGGCTCTGATACCACTTGTGGGAAATATCGGTATATTTCATACATGAAATTTGAGGATCATAACGAAATTATAATATATGAAATACGAGTCATAAACGAAAAGCATAAAGATTAGAATCAACCTTTGGTCCTACGACATGGCCTAAGAACAAATATCGAGATCTATATTCTCCTAATTGTTGCACCCAAGATGCTCCGAGATATGCCTTTTTCTTGTGCTAGAATAAAGACAAAATTACTGATAATTTTTGTGTCAAGTTATGAATGATGAATTATGTAGAGAAGAGGAGTTTATATAAAACTCTCCTACTCCTCTTTTTGGCCGTGTAACACAAGTGTAGTAGAGGGAGGAGTCTCCCTCTTCTTCTTCTACTTGTATTAGGAAGTGGAGTCCAGATAGGAGCCTTCCTCTTTTATTTATTTAATGTATAATATGTGTATATATTATTATTGTCATTTATGTTGTCATATATTAATAAGTCCATACAACATTTTGTAGTCGATTTATTAATACCGGTCTGACATCATTTATTATGACAATATCGTATAATATATACGTCAACTATAAATATCGTATATTTATAATTTGCTAATTAAATATAACAGTTTATATTTAATTACGAATTAACATTTAATTCGTTTAAGCTTACATTATTTAATCGTATTAAATAATTACATTATATACATCAATTAGATATAACAGTTTATATTCAATTACGAATTAACATTTAATTCGTCTCAGCTAGTATTATTTAATCGTATTAAATAATCGTATCAGCTAGTATTATTTAATCGTATTTAATCGTATTAAATAATCGTATCATCATGCAGTTCAATTCTTTCATATACATATATTACATGCCATACATACTTCATACATATAACAAATGGTACAACCATAATATACTTCTTCTGTTTAAATCACATTCATTCAGTTCATATGCATCCCATACATGCTTCATATAACCATAAGTAATTCATATATGCATTATTGCCAATGATAAACACATTCTTCATGCTTATAATTACAACTATTCAATTCATATTCTCCTAATACACACCACATAATCCCATGTAACGCACACATATAACATGCTCGTTAACAATAACATATATTCATGCCAAAAAAAAAATCAACACCGTTTAACACATTACATTGCGTTCACGCTCATCATCATGCCATCCTATTTCATGTACATCACAAAATCATGCCACATATCATGTGGTTCAAATCTCATCACACCATCCATGTCATCCTCATGTGATACACACATGATACCATCCATCACTCACTCCAATCCAGATCCACCTCCATGTCACATATTCTCAACATGCCCATATGAACAATATCAAAGACCTGTAACACCCCGACGCTTCCCAGGGTCACCAAGTAAGAACTATAGGGGCAAGAGTGCGATCCTAGGACGTCTCCCGAATCTTTGCGGTAGCTCCCTATCACTCCAACCCGGGTTCATTTTATTAGACTCTTCTTATTCATTGGCTTCATTGGTTTTAGGTTCCAAAATCGATCGCTCTGATACCACTTTGTAACACCCCCATACACTAAGGTGCCTTAAAAGACCCCCTTAGCACATGGGAGAGCTAACATCTCGGTTGCCCGAGGTAGTACATATCAAAACAAGCCATAAAGAAACAATACTTTATTTTATAAATAGTTTAACTCAAATACATAGTCTCAAACTAGACGGCATACCGTCTAGAAAAATAATCCAAAATGACAAGCATACTATAAAGTAAAGTAATATAAACTAATAATTGTATAAGACTCCAACTACTAGGCGTAAGCTAATAAGACATGATGCAGTGATCCCATCCTCGAATCCAATGAAGCTCTATCGATTACCTACGATCACCTGCCCACCATCCCCCAATGGATCACAACAGTTTTTTAAAACTGTAAAGGGGTCAGTATTCGCATATACCGACCAACGTACAAGATAAGCACAAGGGAAAAGAGAAACCAGAGGGCCACCGCAGCGGACACCTTTGTAGACTCAGGTTACCATCCCTGCTCTAAAAAAACCCGCAGATTTACCCTAGACGACAGCCACATGCGTCGAACTTCCATCTCACCGCAACGAGACAAACCGGTAACATTAATGTGCACATCCCCCACGTGGCGGGATAACCACGGGGGCGAACTCGGAATCACCAAACCATAGTAACCATAGTAACAATCACAACACCCTAAACTCTATCATCGTCACAACAGTGACCTCATCAATATCAACAATCACAACATCACAATAACTGAAGCAGAAGCTAGGGGATCAACATAGCTTGAGGATCATGTCCAGACAGCAACACCCCAAGACAACCATATCCAGGCATAAACAAGCCATTTCCAAGAAGAAACAAGCCATGTCCAAGCATTACCAGCCAGAACAACCAGGTCTTAAGCCATCCAAGCAAACCAGGAAGAACCAACACAGTCCAGCACAAGTTCCAGGCCACCTATCCTACAACAACTGTCCAAGCAAGGGCTCCAACTTCTTTTCCCAACTAGTTGATGCCCTTAGCTACCAAAAAGTCCAGGATAAGTTTTTCCAATTGTCCTTGAAAGTGCAAGAAAAACAGCCCACAAATTGATGAGTCACTCTGAGAGCCAGGCAGGTTTCAAGACCAATGAATGAGCAAAGACATCTTACTTTTTGTGTGATCCTCAGTAGCAATTAATAAGGATGTTGGGAAGGTCATAGCAGTCCCTCTCAAGGTTCCATTTGAAACAACAAACAGCAAAGACAAGCCCCTCAACAACCTGCACTGCATTGCCATTTCAGGAAAGGGACAAGGATGCTTTTTCAGTCACTTTTCTGAAGTAGTTTGCAGTCTGTTTAGCTCGTCTTATTAGTAGACTTTTGTACCTGTTTTGTTGTCATTTCCAGGCTCATTTCAAGCCCTTAGATGTAGCTTTATGTTGTGTGGTAAAGATCCTATGTAATGCTCTATATAAAGAGCCTTTTGATATAAACAAGAACTCAGAATTGAATGAATGAAAACCAGAGTTTCTACTCTACTTTATGTTAACCTGTGCTAGTCTTGGTTAGCTCAAAACCTTCAACAAAATTGTGCTAGTCTTAGTTTGTTGGCCTAAGTTAGAGTCACTCACTTATGCTTGTCTTAGTGAATGAGTATGGCTTAGGAATCACTGCATTGAGAGCTGTCTGTGCTTGTCTTGGTAGTCCTGAATATAGGGTTGGTTTATCTTGTACTTACTTTGTGTTGTGTGTCTTCTATTCTTGTCTTATCCTCTAGTTTGGTGTATCAAATTGGTCATCAGAGCTTAGGTTTAATTCTACTGTGAGTTCATTTAACCAAACTACATTCAAAAACACAAAAACAGCCCAATGCGTGAAGAGAGATTAGAAAAAATGGAAGCAAGGATGAAGGACCTGGCTGGGGTTGTAACCACCCTAACCAGAGCCTTGGATCAGGTCTTAGGCAACCATATTCTGGCAAAAGGAAGAGGCAGAGGTCGAGGGAGAGGCCTAGGCTCACCAGGAGGCAGGGTCAGACCACCTGAAGAAGAAGAGCTTTCAGACTCCACTAGGAGCAGAGCTTCAGCCCATGGCCTTACTGATAAACACCTCAAGGTAGACATTCTTGAGTTTTCTGGTAGCGTGAACCCTGATTATTTATTAGAATGGCTTAGGGACATAGAAAGAGTCTTTGAATATAAAGGGTACAACGATGCTAAGGCTTTTAAAGTAGCTATTCTGAAACTAAAGGGGTATGCTTCCCTGTGGTATGAGACTATGAAAAGTATAAGGGCTAGGGAGGGTAAGGAACCCATCAGATCCTGGTCTAAGTTAAGAAAGAAAATGTTGGATAAATTTGTTGTTATGGATTATACTCAGGACTTGTTCATCAAGCTTTCTAAACTAAAACAAAATGAAAAGTCTGTTGAGTCATATCTGAGAGAGTTTGAGCAGCTTACCCTTCAATGTGACATTACTGAGAAGCCTGAACAAAGGATTGCTAGATTCCTAGAAGGTCTAAACCCAAGCATTCCTAACAAGGTTAGAATACAGCCCCTATGGTCCTTTGAAGATGTAGTTAACCTGTCCCCGAGGGTTGAGAAAATGGGGAAAGAAATAACCAAACCTTTCACTAAACCTGCTGTGACTAAACCTTATACTGGGGTCAGAATTGGGGAAGGTCTTAGGACCCTTGTAACTGCTAATAGGAACCCCTTGGACAAGGGTATGGCCCCTGTGGGACAACAACCTACCCTCACTCCTTCAGAAGAGAAAAGAAAATGCTATCAGTGTCAAGGTTATGGCCACTTTAAGAGGGACTGTCCTTCAAGAAGAGCCTTGACTGCAGTAGAAGTCATGGAGTGGGAGAAAGAAGGGCTCATTGAGTATGAGCATGAGGAGGAAATAGGAGAACAGGAAGAGGAAGGTAATGCCCCTTTGGTAGTAGCCCCTCCAGACACTGGTCACAGTCTTGTTCTTTGGAGGGTTATGCATTCCCAGCATCAACCTCTAAAGGAAGACCATAGATCTTTAATCTTCAGGAGCAGGTGTACTATTCAAGGGAGGGTCAGCAATGTGATCATAGATGGAGGTATCTGTACAAATGTAGCCTTAGTTACCTTAGTTAACAAGCTTGGCTTGGAGACCACACCCCACCCAAATCCCTATAAACTCAGATGGTTGAACAAGGGTGCTGAAGTAAGGTTTGATCAACAGTGCTTAGTATCTTTCTTTATTGGAGGTACCTACAAGGATGAGGTGACTTGTGATGTAGTGCCTATGGATGCATGTCATTTACTGCTAGGGAGACCATGGGAGTTTGATAAAGATGCCCTGCACAAAGGGAAGAGCAATGTGTACACTTTCAGGCATGGGAGTCAGAGGATAGTCCTTACAACTTTGCCTATTGTAGTCCTAGCACTAGTGGGTCCAAGGAGGTTCTTTTCCTCACAAAGGCAGCCATGCTCAGGGAA
The DNA here is from genome assembly GCA_022085475.1 of Heliosperma pusillum. Classification (NCBI taxonomy): domain Eukaryota; kingdom Viridiplantae; phylum Streptophyta; class Magnoliopsida; order Caryophyllales; family Caryophyllaceae; genus Heliosperma; species Heliosperma pusillum. The sequence continues at coordinate 32,646 of JAIUZE010070984.1, forward strand.
GTGGAACAAGAACAACCTGTGTATTTTCTCTTGTCCAAACAGGTTGAGGAACCAGTTCAGATTCCCCCAGAAGTAAAGGAGCTGATCAATGAGCATGAGGATGTATTTCCAGAGGAACTACCATCATGACTTCCTCCTCTGAGGGGCATAGAGCACCAAATAGTCCTCATTTCAGGTGCCATGCTACCTAACAGGCCAGCATACATGACCCTAAGTCCACCCAAGAATTGCAGAGGCAGGTAGAGGAGCTAATGTCCAAGGGATTTGTCAGGGAATCCTTGAGTCCTTGTGCAGTGCCTTCCCTCCTAGTCCCTAAGAAAGATGGTTCATGGAGAATGTGTATTGACAGCAGTGTAACAACCCGAAAAGTACCCAATTTTTCTAGTAAAATATCTTACGAATACTTTTCAGCAAAACTTGAGTTTTAAAATAGAATTTATTGTTTCGAGTAGTATTTTGAAATTCCGAGTTCGTATTTGGAATTTTTGAGAGATTCCATGAGAATCCCGTTTTTCAGTCAACTTTGACTTTCGTTGACTTTTTCCCGACTCGCCTTGTAAGTTTGAAGACCGAAATTTTATTTAAAAAAATAAAATTTTTAATTTATTTTTATTAAGATTTATTTAGATTTATCATAATTTAATATAATTATTTTGAATTTATTCGGAATTTAAAGAATAACTTTTACGGTTTAATCCCGAACATCATTTAACTATTCCCGAGTCATCGTAAATCCCGAAACAAACCCGAAACCCAACTTTGGCATGAGTCACACGCCCATGTCATCTTTTTCCACTCACAATTAGATCTTTTGATTGTTTCGATTAAACTAATACAAATATCTAAGATATTTGTTACTTTATCGATCCGTCAACGGAAATTACGCAAATCGTTTACAAAACAGACCCGACTATCACCATTTCACACGGCACTCTCACCCTCTCTTAGGCCTTGATATTTTCATTTCTTTTGATTACAATAACATAATATCTTGATAATTGATTTAATTAACTTAATATTTAATCAATTACCGTAATATATTTATTTAAACCGAGTCAATTCCGTAACAACAATTTCAAAACCCGACTCATTATTTTCTCTATATTACACGGCTCACTCACCACATTACTCACTAACAACTTTTCATTTTACAATAAATCAAATTAAGATCTAATTAATCGTTCTTCATCGTTCTTCATTCGTTCTTCGTTGTTCTTCATTCGTTCTTCGTCGTTCTTGAGCAAAATCATCATAAAACCTTCATGTCTTAATTAAATCCGTCCTAACTTATATTTCTAGAATCTCCTCTTCGCTCTCCATCTTCAAGTACGGTTTAATTTCAAATCCGACAAAATCGTTTTCAACATTTAATTATGGAAAATCAAGTTTAAATTCTAATAATTTTTTTCTTGTCATTTCTTATAGGGGAAGATTTTGAAGACGAGTTTGGAGACTCGTATATTTTGAGTGAAGATTAGTAGACGGGTTTTCTTATTTTATACTTCTTATTTTGGTGCTAATTGATCTTGCTAGCTAAGGTAACGATTCCGGGTTACTCGACGATTTAATGTTACATAGCTTTTGTTTCTTTTGTTTTGGTTCATCTTTTGTTTTTGTTCATGTTATGATGATTTATGGATTTTTAGTAGTAACATGATAAGTAGTATGATTTTTGTGTTGTATGGAATTTTTAATATGTTAGTGTTCTTGACATATTTTTATGATTTGTTCAAAATCATGACTTTTATATGGATGGTTGTTAAAATGGTTGTTTGATAATTAAAACATGTTGGAATTAATTTGGGTTGTTTGTTGTTAAAACCGTGTAAGGGGCCGTGTAAACCAGCCCAAACCAGGCCGGTTCAGGCCGGTTCAGGCCCGGTCCAGGCCGGTCTGGGTTGGTCCATGGTGGGTCCGTGAGTTGGCTTGGGAGTTGTGTCGATGTTTGATTGTTTTGTTGTTGTTTTGACGGGTTTTAAATATGTTAAGCATGCGGGAAAATATTAAGAAGCGGTTTTTAGAATTTTAGTCAAAACAGCCCAAACCAGGCCCGTGGGCCCAGTCCAGGTCCGGTTTGATCTCGGCCCAAATCAGCCCGTGGGTCCCACTTTGGACTTGTGACGGTTTTTGGAGTTTAGTGTTAACTTATCGTGTTTTGTAATTTTAGCAAGTGGGAAATGTTAATAAGTAAAATATTTAGTTAAAAAGGTTTTTCATAAAATTATTATTTCTCACATGTTAGAAATTATGATACGGGATTATAGTTTAATTTGCTATCCTTTAAGTCAAACGGGTTTTCGTAAGATTTAATAATTCACATGTTAGAAGTTTTAAATAAAATAACATGTAATGAATATGATGAATTTATGTTCAAGTCTATGTGGTAAAGACTCTGTTTCTAGCCGGTTTGACCAAACGGGTTTGGTCAAACTAAGATCTAGTCAGCCCCGTTTTGACTGATGACCCGTCGCGGGACTCGGGTCGGGGATTTGTCTTCAAGTAAGGTTTTATTTAATTAATGAATTCGCCTTAGTAGATATGAGGCGATATGATATTTGAATATGATTTATATGCAATTAGTCACATGATAGGATGTTTTTCCCGTGACTGTTTAATTATATGGTTGGTGTCGTGTTGACTAAGTACCCCTAGAGAATTATGAGTATATGGCGTCTTGACCATTCTAATTCTAAATGAGTATCTTGGACCATGACATAGATAGGCCGTACTGTCTTTAACGAGCATATGGAGTTCACAGCTTGATAGCTTTTGTGTCCCGGCTTGGTGGGTTTATATCCAAGTCGGGGCATGGCTGCCTATTTCATTTTGGGAATGGAGCCAGCTTAAGTACTAGCCATCTCTGCTTAGGGGGTCGCCTAGTAGAGTTTCTCATGTACGGTTATGTAATGAGACAGGGAATGGGTTAGCTGTTGTCGCTAGGTCTGATCAGTCTAAGGCTAGGAGTTATTCATGTTTAATTAAAACTCGACATTTCGTGGCTGGGAGAACTCGGAGTTACTCCCCACTGACTGTGTCTTCCGTGTTTATATTTAATGCGGTCGGCAGGTTTGTGGTGCATACTTGGGGTACATTGACGAGCTAGCGAGCGAAGTATTTACCTTGGACCTATATTCGGTTCTTTAGGATTGTATATATTATACACTCTTTTATTTCCGTATTTATACGGGAGATATGTCTCCCGTTTTGGATATTTCTTTTGTATAATATTATTTCCTTTTGTTATGAACCTTTTTCTTTAAGACACCTTCGTTATGATGAATATATTTAATGATAGGTTCCGGTTTTAAAATTTACCGATTTTCACTAAAGTGAACCTATTAGAAACGTATTCTCATGTTTTATTTATTTAAATTACTTGTTTATCTTTCCGCAAATTTGAGGGTGTCACAGACACGGGTTCCAAGGTGGCAAAACCGTGTAGTGTAACACGGTTTCCAAGGGTGGCCAAAACCGTGTGATAGCTGCCATATTTTCATAGTTTCTGGTTTTTTTTAATTTAATAAAGTAGTGTGATAATCTTATTTAATAATAAGGTAGTATTCACACTTTCCTAATTTCTATCTAGCTAGTTTAAGGTAAGTACTAGTAGTATAAATACCAAGCTTTGTAATCAGAATTATTCATACAATTTGAGAGCTTAATACAAGATTACTTGTGTGTTCTCCATAGCTTGCGAGTTATAAAGATCAAATTAATTCGTTCTTGCGAGAGTGAGTTAATCCTTATTCATCCTTGCGAGGTTGAGTAATATTCGTGGCTAGTTCAAGTTCCTTGCGAGGGAGGAGAGTTAGAGCACGTCATATCCTTTATATTTTCGTTCATATACATATAAAAACCACAAAAACACGTTAATTTCCGCTGCAACTTTATTAAAACAAAACGAACAGTTTCCTGAACTGTTCAAACCAAAAAAAACGAGTGAGTTTTACATCACCTTCCTTCAATACCCATTGTTTGCATTGTAACTCCTTGTGTGAACAATGAGTGTTCCTTCCTTCATTACCCATTGTTTGCATTGTTACACCTTGTATGAACTATGAGTCTTCCTTGCTTCAATTCCCATTTTTTTTTTGCAATGTAACTCCTTGTGTAAGTCTTCCTTCATTACACATTGTTTGCATTGTAACTCCTTGTGTAAATAATGAGTCTTCCTTGCTTCATTACCCATTGTTTGCATTGTAACTCGTTGTGTAAACAATGAGTCTTCCTTGCTTCATTACTCATTGTTTGCTTTGTGACTCCTTATGTGAACAATGAGTCTTCCTTGCTTCATTACCCATTGTTTGCATTGTAACTCCTTGTGTGAACAATGAGTCTTCCTTCCTTCATTACCCAATGTTTTCATTCTAACTCCTTGTGTGAACAATGATTCTTCCTTGCTTCATTACCCATTGTTTGCATTGTATCTCGTTGTATGAACAATGAGTGTTCCTTGCTTCATTACCTATTGTTTGCATTGTAACTCCTTCTGTGAACAATGAGTCTTCCTTCCTTCATTACCCATTGTTTGCATTGTAACTCCTTGTGTGAACAATGAGTCTTCCTTGCTTCATTACCCGTAGTTTGCATTGTTACACCTTGTGTGAACAATGAGTCTTCCTTGCTTCATTACCCATTGTTTGCATTGTAACTCCTTGTGAGAACTATGAGTCTTCCATGCTTCATGACCCGTTGTTTGCATTGTAACTCCTTGTGTGAACAAAGAGTCTTCCTTCCTTCAGTACCTATTGTTTGCCTTGTAACACTTTGTATGAACAATGAGTCTTCCTTGCTTGATTACCCATTGTTTGCATTGTTACACCATGTGTGAACAATGAGTCTTCCTTCATTACCCACTTGCTCATTCAATGCCTTGGTAACTCCTTGTGTGAAACCATTTGGTTTTGGTTGTCTCCTTCATTACCCATTGTTTGCATTGTAACTCCTTGTGTGAACAATGACTCTTCCTTGCTTCATTACCCATGGTTACATTTTAACTCTTTGTGTGAACAATGAGTCTTCCTTGCTTCATTACCCATTGTTGCATTGTAACTCCTTGTGTGACAATGAGTCTTCCTTGCTTCATTACCCATTGTTTGCATTGTAACTCCTTGTGTGAACAATGAGTCTTCCTTGCTTCATTACCCCTTGTTTGCATTGTAACTCCTTGTGTGAACAATGAGTCTTCCTTGCTTCATTACCCATTGTTTGCATTGTAACTCCTTGTCTGAACAATGAGTCTTCCTTGCTTCATTACCCATTGTTTGCATTGTAACTCCTTGTGTGAACAATGAGTCTTCCTTCCTTCATTACCCATTGTTTGAAATGTAACTCCTTGTGTGAACAATGAGTCTTCCTTCCTTCATTACCCATTGCTTGCATTGTAACTCCTTGTGTGAACAATGAGTCTTCCTTCCTTCATTACCCATTGTTTGCAATGTAACTCCTTGTGTGAACAATGAGTCTTCCTTCCTTCATTACCCATTGCTTGCATTGTAACTCATTGTGTGAACAATGAGTCTTCCTTGCTTTATTACCCATTGTTTGCATTATAACTCCTTGTGAGAACTATGAGTCTTCTTTTCTTCATTACCCAATGTTTGCATTGTAACTCCTTTTGTGAACAATGAGGTTTCCTTCCTTCAACACCCAATGTTTGCATTGTAACTCCTTGTGTGAACAATGAGTGTTCCTTCCTTTATTACCCATTATTTGCATTGTTACACCTTGTATGAACAATTAGTCTTCCTTGCTTCAATTCCCATTTTTTTTGCAATGTAACTCCTTGTGTAAGTCTTCCTTCATTACCCGATGTTTGCATTGTAACTCCTTGTGTGAACAATGAGTCTTCCTTGCTTCATTACCCATTGTTTGCTACTCGTTGTGTAAACAATGAGTCTTCCTTGCTTCATTACTCATTGTTTGCATTGTAAGTCCTTGTATGAACAATGAGTCTTCCTTGCTTCATTACCCATTGTTTGCATTGTAACTCCTTGTGTGAACAATGAGCTTTCCTTCCTTCATTACCCATTGTTTGCATTGTAACTCATTGTGTGGACAATGAGTCTTCCTTCCTTCATTAACCATAGTTTGCATTGTAACTCCTTGTGTGAACAATGTGTCTTCCTTCATTACCCATTGTTTGCATTGTAACTCCTTGTGTGAATAATAAGTCTTCCATGCTTCATTACCTATTGTTTGCATTGTAACTCTTTGTTTAAACAATGAGTCTTCCTTGCTTCATTACCCATTATTTGCATTGTAACTCCTTGTGTGAACAATGAGTCTTCGTTCCTTCATTACCCATTGTTTGCATTGTAACTCTTTGTGTGAACAATGAGTCTTCCTTCCTTCATTACCCATTGCTTGCATTGTAACTCCTTGTGTGAACAATGAGTGTTCCTTCCTTCATTACCCATTATTTGCATTGTAACTCCTTGTGTGAACAATGATTCTTCCTTGCTTCATTACCCATTGTTGGCATTGTATCTCGTTGTATGAACAATGAGCCTTCCTTGCTTCATTACCTATTGTTTGCATTGTAACTCCTTCTGTGAACAATGAGTCTTCCTTCCTTCATTACCCATTGTTTGCATTGTAACACCTTGTATGAACTATGAGTCTTCCTTGCTTCAATTCCCATTTTTTTTTTGCAATGTAACTCCTTGTGTAAGTCTTCCTTCATTACACATTGTTTGCATTGTAACTCCTTCTGTAACTAATGAGTCTTCCATGCTTCATTACGCATTGTTTGCATTGTAACTCGTTGTGTAAACAAAGAGTCTTCCTTGCTTCATTACTCATTGTTTGCATTGTAACTCCTTATGTAAACAATGAGTCTTCCTTGCTTCATTACCCATTGTTTGCATTGTAACTCCTTGTGTGAACAATGATTCTTCCTTGCTTCATTACCCATTGTTGGCATCGATCTCGTTGTATGAACAATGAGTCTTCCTTGCTTCATTACCTATTGTTTGCATTGTAACTCCTTGTGTGAATAATAAGTCTTCCATGCTTCATTACCTATTGTTTGCATTGTAACTCCTTGTTTGAACTATGAGTCTTCCTTGCTTCATTACCCATTATTTGCATTGTAACTCCTTGTGTGAACAATGAGTCTTCCTTCCTTCATTACCCATTGTTTGCATTGTAACTCCTTGTGTGAACAATGAGTCTTCCTTCCTTCATTACCCATTGCTTGCATTGTAACTCCTTGTGTGAACAATGATTCTTCCTTGCTTCATTACCCATTGTTTGCATTGTAACTCCTTGTGAGAATTATGATCTTCTTTTCTTCATTACCAATTGTTTGCATTGTAACTCCTTTTGTGAACAATGAGGTTTCCTTCCTTCTTTACCCATTGTTTGCATTGTAACTCCTTGTGTGAACAATGAGCTTTCCTTCCTTCATTACCCATTGTTTGCATTGTAACTCCTTTTGTGAACAATGAGTCTTCCTTGCTTCATTACCCATTGTTTGCATTGTAACTCGTTGTGTAAACAATGAGTCTTCCTTGCTTCATTACTCATTGTTTGCATTGTAACTCCTAGTGTGAACAATGTGTCTTTCTTCATTACCCATTGTTTGCATTGTAACTCCTTGTGTGAACAATAAGTCTTCCTTGCTTCATTACCCATTGTTTGCATTGTAACTCCTTGTGAGAACTATGAGTCTTCCTTTCTTCATTACCCATTGTTTGCATTGTACCTCCTTGTGTGAACAATGAGGTTTCCTTCCTTCAATACCCATTGTTTGCATTGTAACTCCTTGTGTGAAAAATGAGTGTTCCTTCCTTCATTACCCATTGTTTGCATTGTTACACCTTGTATGAACTATGAGTCTTCCTTGCTTCAATTCCCATTTTTTTTGCAATGTAACTCCTTATGTAAGTCTTCCTTCATTACACATTGTTTGCATTGTAACTCCTTGTGTAAATAATGAGTCTTCCTTGCTTCATTACCCATTGTTTGCATTGTAACTCGTTGTGTAAACAATGAGTCTTCCTTGCTTCATTACTCATTGTTTGCTTTGTAACTCCTTATGTGAACAATGAGTCTTCCTTGCTTCATTACCCATTGTTTGCATTGTAACACCTTGTGTGAACAATGATTCTTCCTTGCTTCATTACCCATTGTTTGCATTGTATCTCGTTGTATGAACAATGAGTGTTCCTTGCTTCATTACCTATTGTTTGCATTGTAACTCCTTGTGTGAACAATGAGTCTTCCTTCCTTCATTACCCATTGTTTGTATTGTAACTCCTTGTGTGAACAATGAGTCTTCCTTGCTTCATTACCCGTAGTTTGCATTGTTACACCTTGTGTGAACAATGAGTCTTCCTTGCTTCATTACCCATTGTTTGCATTGTAACTCCTTGTGAGAACTATAAGTCTTCCATGCTTCATGACCCGTTGTTTGCATTGTAACTCCTTGTGTGAACAAAGAGTCTTCCTTCCTTCAGTACCTATTGTTTGCCTTGTAACTCTTTGTATGAAGAATGAGTCTTCCTTGCTTGATTACCCATTGTTTGCATTGTTACACCTTGTGTGAACAATGAGTCTTCCTTTCTTCATTACCCATTGTTTGCATTGTAACTCCTTATGTGAACAATGAGTCTTCCTTCCTTCATTACCCATTGTTTGCATTTTAACTCATTGTGTGAACAATGAGTCTTCCTTCCTTCATTACCCATTGTTTGCATTGTAACTCCTTGTGTGAACAATAAGTCTTCCATGCTTCATTACCCATTGTTTGCATTGTAACTCCTTGTTTGAACAATGAGTCCTCCTTGCTTCATTACCCATTGTTTGCATTGTAACTCCTTGTGTGAACAATGAGTCTTCCTTCCTTCATTACCCATTGTTTGCAATGTAACTCCTTGTGTGAACAATGAGTCTTCCTTCCTTCATTATCCATTGCTTGCATTGTAACTCATTGTGTGAACAATGAGTCTTCCTTGCTTTATTACCCATTGTTTGCATTGTAACTCCTTGTGAGAACTATGAGTCTTCCTTTCTTCATTACCCAATGTTTGCATTGTAACTCCTTTTGTGAACAATGAGGTTTCCTTCCTTCAACACCCAATGTTTGCATTGTAACTCCTTGTGTGAACAATGAGTGGTTCTTCCTTTATTACCCATTATTTGCATTGTTACACCTTGTATGAACAATGAGTCGTCCTTGCTTCAATTCCCATTTTTTTTTGCAATGTAACTCCTTGTGTAAATCTTCCTTCATTACCCGATGTTTGCATTGTAACTCCTTGTGTGAACAATGAGTCTTCCTTGCTTCATTACCCATTGTTTGCTACTCGTTGTGTAAACAATGAGTCTTTCTTGCAGTGATATTATAGGGGTGTGTTAGGAATTGGATCCTAGACTCCTATCTAGCACTGGATATGGATGTTACTCAACCCCCACAGCTCAACACAGGGAATCAAACAACAAACTAGACTAGCTAAGACTCCTTACCACAGCCAAGCACAGGTAAGCAGACTTGAACTAAACAACAAGCAAACACCCCACAGTCTATGTACAGGGATATCTAACTTGCCAGAGACTTAGATCAACAACCACAGCCTAGCACAGGATGTTATCAGGCCTGACTTTCAACTAAGACAAAGCACAAGTTGGAAAGATTTTGGAAATGAGATCAATGCTCAAGTTTTCATTCAATAATCAACTGCCTTGTACAAAAGAGCATGGGTCCTTATATAGGCCTCAATGCTTGACCTAATACAACCCTAGAGGATCATCTAAGGGCCACGATTAGTTGCTGAAAGATAACAAAATACTGTCTACAAATACAGACTGACAATACAAAAGAAAACAGACAAAATGCAGACATTTGATAGTGACATGCTCCAGGTTGTGTTTGTTGCTTGGTGTTGGCTTGAAGCTTGTGGACGAGGCTCATCAATGCTCTTTGACCTTCTTCTGCAGTAGTTCTAATAGTAGGGAAGACAAGGAAAGACTTTTGGAGATAGTCTTTCAGTTTTTAGCTAGAAATGGAAAAACTGCTTTATGCTTTATGCTTTAGGTAGGCTGTTTTGATTTGGATTTTTAGGGTAGTTGTGTTGTGTTTTGGAACTGGTTCCCTAGGACTTTTTTGGACCTAGGTGGGTAAGGTTTTAGCTGGGCTTGGTGGTAGCTGGTGGTTCAGAGTGTGGTGGTAGTTATGCCTTCCCCAAGTGACTGGTGTAGGCTGTTTTTGTGATTTTGTGGTGGGGTGTTGGTGGCCTTGTCTTTGGCTTGCTTGGCTCGTGTCTTGGCTCGTGTCCTGGCTATCATGGACCCTCCTTGTGACATGATCTTGGCTAGCATTCATCAGTTTGAAACTTTCCCTTTTGTTACCCATCCCTTGCCCCCAGATTGACCCCTGGATACCCATGTAGACCTCCCCTTGGTTACCAATGCTTACCCCTTGATCCCCTTTGTTGAATTCTTCCCTGCCCTGTGCCCCAGCTACTGCTGCATCCTCCCCTGGTTGAATTGGGTTGTCCTCAAGCCTGTAGCCTCCTCATCTTCAGAATCCCCATAGTATGGACTGAGATCCCCTACATTGAAAGTGCCATGAACCCCATATTCTCCTGGTAGATCAACCTTATATGCATTAGGACCAACACTTTCTATGATTTCAAATGGACCATCAGCTCTAGGCATGAGTTTGTTCTTCCTCCTAGCTGGGAACCTCTCCTTCCTCAAGTGGAGCCACACTAAATCCCCTGGCATAAACTCCTTCTTGGACCTAGGAACCTTGGACTGTTTCTTGTACCTCTCATTTGCCCTTTCTATTTGCTTTCTGACTGCCTCATGAAGCTTCACCATCTGCTCAACCCTCCTCTTTGCATCAAAGTTCACCTCCTCCCTTGGTATGTTAGCTAATTCCAGTGGCATAAGTGGATTAATCCCATAGACAACCTCAAATGGACTGTGACCTGTTGCAGATGAGGGTGCTCTGTTGAAAGCAAACTCAGCATGAGCTAGCTTCAAGTCCCAATCCTTCAAGGACTTGCTTACCAGACACCTCAAGATCCTCCCTAGAGTCTTGTTTGTGACCTCAGTTTGGCCATCAGTCTGAGGGTGGTGAGAAGTGCTGAACAAAAGCCTGGTCTTCAAGAGTCTCCATAGTGTTTTCCAGAAGTAACTCATGAACTTAACATCCCTGTCTGAGACTATTGACTTAGGAACCCCATGTAGCCTCACAATCTCCTTCAAGTATAGCTCAGCAACACTTGCAGCATCCTCAGTCTTCTTGCAAGCCACAAAGTGAGCCATCTTGCTAAACCTGTCAACAACAACCATTACAGAATCCTTACCTCTTTGTGTTCTAGGTAGTGCAACAATAAAGTCCATGCTCACATCCTCCCAAGGTTTGTTTGGCACTGGTAGTGGAGTGTAAGGTCCAGTCTGGAAAGAACTCTTGGCTTGTTGACATGTGGAGCACCTCCTGAGGACAACCTGAACATCCCCTATCATCCTGGGCCAGTAGAATTGATCCTGCAGTATATCAAGTGTTTTTTGAACCCCAAAGTGTCCCCCTAGCCCTCCTGAGTGTACTTCCCTGATGAGTAGATCCCTGTAAGAACCCCTTGGGATGCATAGCTTGTTTCCTTGGAACAAGAACCCCTCCTGCAGCATGTACTTCCTCCCTTGAGTCCTTCCTCCTCCAGTTTGTGTGATCCATTCCTCAGCAAAGTCAGGGTCCTCCTTGTACAATTCCTTCAGAAATTCAAACCCCAACACCCTTTGCTCCATGACTGCTAGCAAAGAATGCCTCCTTGACAGTGCATCTGCCACAACATTCTGTTTCCCTTCCTTGTACTTACTAGAGAATGTAAAGGATTGTAGAAACTCTACCCACTTGGCATGTCTGTGATTTAGTTTGTGTTGGCCACTGATATATTTCAAGGCCTCATGATCTGAGTGCAGAACAAAAGGCTTTGGCTTCAAGTAGTGCCCCCAATGCATGACTGCTCTGATGATGGCATAGAATTCCTTATCATAAGTGGAGTACTTGAGCTTGGCACCATTCAGTTTCTCACAGAAATAAGCAACTGGCTTTTGCCCTTGTATCAACACTGCCCCAATGCCAACCCCACTAGCATCACATTCCACCTCAAACAGCTGATCAAAGTCAGGTAGTTTAAGGATTGGAGTCTCACACATCAACCTCTTGATCCTCTCAAAGGATTGTTGGGCCTCCTCAGTCCACTGAAACTCCCCTTTCTTCAAGCACGCAGTGATGGGTGCTACAACTGAACTGAAGTTCTTGATGAACCTCCTATAGAATGAAGCCAACCCATGGAACCCCCTTACCTCAGTGATGGTTTTGGGTGTAGGCCATGTTTGTATGGCTGCAACTTTCTCCTGATCAACTGAGATTCCTCTTCCTGACACAATGTACCCTAGAAATGCAACCTCCTCAACCATGAAGGTACACTTCTCTAGCTTCCCATACAGCTTCTGCTCCTTTAAGATCCCAAAGATTGTTTCAAGGTGCCTGCGATGTTCCCCTCTGCTGCTACTATACACTAGGATGTCATCAAAGTAAACCACAGCAAATCTGCCCAAACAAGGTCTCAACACTTCTGTCATAAGTCTCATGAAGGTGCTTGGTGCATTGGATAGTCCAAATGGCATGACAATGAAAGTCCATAGACCTTAATTAGACTCCTCTAATTATTTACTAAATTACTTTTTAATTTAGTTTATAATGATCTATGTAACATGCATGCAAATATGAAGACATTTATATAAGAGAAGAAATTTCCTCACATTGGTATGGAAAATATAAGGGCACAACAAGAACTCCTTCTTGTTGATCTTGAGATACAAATATGGTTGAACACAAATAATCTCCAAAGTAGAAGATCTCCTCTTAGTTGCACCAAGATGAACCAAATAATCTACCCTTATTATTAACTAGATAATAAGATAGATAATATACTACTAATATTAGACTATATTACTACACTAGTAATACTTAGGAAATATTAGTATAGGAGAGTTGTAGTGAGAAGATGAGTTTTGAGAGATGAATGATAAAATAAGTAAGAATGAAGAAGTGAATAAATTGAACAACAATTGCTCAATTTATAGCCATAAGGGCCGGCTCTTTCATCACCCAAGAGTGACTTTTTTCCTCTTATTTTATTGCCATGTAAGGTGGTAATGTGTGGTAGTGAATAAAATGATATCTGTTTTACTATTCATGTCATAGCCTAAATATGTTGCGTGTGAGTTATGAATAAGAACAACCATCATCCCATTTGACTTCACCATAACCGGCCAGGTGAAGCCTCAATTTGATCCATTTTGATTTTTGATATTTGTCCCCCAAATACTTATTAATCATATCTTAATTATCTTGTATAATTTAAGTGTTTAATTTGTATCATATTACAATTATCTGACACAATAATGAATAATATGTACTTTAACATTTTAAGTATATTCCTACCATTATAATCATATATAATGGGTCCCCCAAGCTTATTAATTTATTTTGTACACTCTTGTAAATATAATTACTAATTACCTCTATCTCACAACCTCAACTAATTTAGTATTAAAAACGATAATTACTAGTTCAATCTTATTTAATCGTATAAATAAGATATAAATTTTATTAGTCAATATCCGAATAATTGGGGAAAAATAAACTTAATTGAATTTGAGTTCTTAACTCAATTTCTAACAATTAAAACGTCGCATACATATCAGATATTGTAATGTACTAAAACCGTATCGTATACAAATAATTAGGTTACTATTTGGATTTTCATCCTTTATGGTGTGACCGAAAGGGATCATTGATCACCGCCGTCATACGACAATACGGCAAACTCTAGTCAGCCAACCGTTATTGATTTACGTTAATCACTGACTAAATCATATATATGTCATAAATATCCCAATAATTCCATAATAAGATTTATTATGGCTCACTATTGTGGATGACCTCTCCAACAATCTCGCACTTGTCTTAACAAGTGTGCGTCACCGCGTTCTCTTGTCTCTTTATCACATCTCCCACTCAACGCAAGGTGTCTTTCAGGTCGCACTTGCGATTGACAATATCTAGAGTGGTTTTCTCGATAGGGAGAGTAACTGTCTGACCGAAAATCTACCATAGATCTCTTTCCGAGCGTGGCCACGCATTTACAGTAACTTCTCCTCGAGTGGCCTAAAGATGTTTTTACCCAACGTGGGTGGACAACTCCTGTTGATCCATCTACTCTGTATGATGCAGAGCACCATGATCCAGAAGAAGTCCATCGGCCTCCTTTTACGGCACGACCTAGAACATCAACCAAAACCAATCGGAAACTGCACCGACTCAGATAGACGGTCGCCAGTCAAAAGAATCGACTTATAGGAATAAGATAGAAGACCCTGCCACGACCAGGCATCAAACAATTGATTTACGGGTCTCTATCATGTCACTGTCCGACAGAGTGTCATACAGTCTGTCTATGTAAACGACCAGTCATCTCCATGACCCCATGGTGCTGAACCAACCATCGATCGACTTACAATCTAGTCATTTCGAGACGTCACCTCAGTTGAGTGACTATGGACAAAATACTAAGTTCGTCCTATTCACTTGAATAGGGTCCAACAATCTATTCGGATAAACAAAGTATTAAATTTAGTCAAACTAAATAAAAGAGTTGTTAACATAAAAACTCGAACAAAATGCCATTTATCAATATAAATACTTAAACCACATGCAATATTACATATTAATAATCTAAGGAATTCCTGGCACAGATCGTCTTCAATCCCATTGTGACGACATGACCATCATGCTTAGCCTTTGATAAAGGCTTGGTTAAAGGATCAGCAATGTTGTCATCTGTCCCAACCTTACAAATGTCAATTTCCTTTCTGTCCACGTCATCTCTAATTACATGATATTTCCTAAGTACATGTCTAGACTTGTTACTAGACTTGGGCTCTTTTGCCTGAAAAATAGCCCCACTGTTATCACAATACATTGTGATAGGATCTTTGGCAGTAGGGACTACTGATAGTCCTTCCAAAAATTGCCGAATCCACACAGCTTCCTTTGCAGCTTCAGACGCTGCAAGGTACTCTGCTTCTGTTGTAGAATCCGCTATAACGCTTTGCTTGAAACTCTTCCAGCAAACAGCTCCTCCTTTCATCATATAAACGTAGCCGGATTGGGATTTCATATCATCCCGATCTGTTTGGAAACTGGCATCTGTGTAACCCTTTACACGTAACTCAGTCTCGCCTCCAAACACTAAGAACGAATCCTTGGTCCTTCTCAAGTACTTAAGGATGTTCTTTACGGCTATCCAGTGGCTCTCACCTGGATTTGCTTGGTAACGACTTGTCATGCTCAAAGCATATGCAACGTCGGGACGAGTGCACATCATAGCATACATGATTGATCCAACGGCTGAAGCGTAAGGGATCAATTTCATGCGTTCAATCTCCTCGGGTTTCGTAGGGCACTCTGACTTGCTCAAAGTGATCCCACTTCCCATAGGAATAACGCCTCTCTTAGAGTCTTTCATGTTGAACCGATCAAGAATCTTATCAATATAAGTTTCTTGACTTAATGCTAGTATCCTTTTAGATCTATCCCTATAGATCCGGATACCTAAGATGCGCTGGGCCTCTCCTAAGTCTTTCATTTGGAACTGAATCCCTAGCCACTCCTTCACAGAAGTGAGCATTGGAATATCATTCCCAATGAGTAGTATGTCATCTACATACAATACTAGAAAAGTTACTTTACTCCCACTAAACTTCATGTATAAACATGGTTCCTCGACACTTCGAGTGAAACCATTTTGTTTAATTACATGATCGAAACGATGATTCCAACTCCTGGATGCTTGTTTAAGACCATAAATGGATCTCTTAAGTTTGCATACCTTCTTAGGGTTTGATGGATCCACAAAACCTTCGGGTTGTGTCATGTACACTTCCTCTTCTAGAATCCCATTCAAGAAGGCGGTTTTGACATCCATTTGCCAAATCTCATAATTATGAAATGCGGCAACCGCTAAGATAATCCTTATGGATCGAAGCATGGCGACTGGGGCGAAGGTTTCGTCATAGTGAAGACCATGAACTTGGGTGAAACCTTTTGCCACCAATCTAGCTTTATAAACATCATTATTTTTGTCTATGCCACTTTTGATCTTATAGATCCACTTACACTGAAGAGGTCGTACCTCCTTAGGTAAATCAACCAAGTCCCATACTTGATTGTCGTACATATAATCCATTTCGGATTGCATGGCTCCTAGCCATAACTTTGAGTCGGGACTAGAAATGGCTGCTTTGTAGGTAGTAGGTTCGTTACTTTCAAAAAGTAAAACATTATAGTCATCACCTTCCTCTATAATACCAAGGTATCTATCAGGTTGATGACTAATTCTGCTTGACCTCCTAGGTTCCGAAGGAATAATGACCGTAACAGACGAAGAGGGAACGTTTTCCTCGTCGTCCTTTTCGGTTTGTGGCTCTTGGACTTCATCAAGTTCAAATTTTCTCCCACTCTGTCTTTTAGAAATAAAATCATTTTCTAAAAAGACTGCATCACGAGACACAAACACTTTGTCCCCGTGTTTATTGTAGAAGTAATAAGCACGTGATTCCTTTGGATATCCTACAAAAAGACATTTGTCAGATTTGGGTGCGAGTTTATCGTCAGACTTATTCTTAACAAAAGCCTCGCATCCCCAAATTCTCATAAATGACAAATAAGGGACTTTTCTTGTCCATATCTCATATGGAGTCTTGTTTGCCGCTTTAGTCGGGCTTCAATTTAGTGAAAATATTGCAGATAAGATAGCAAAACCCCAAAAATAATCATGAAGCTCTGTTAGACTCATCATTGATCGAACCATATCTAATAAAGTTCGATTTCTCCTTTCGGATACACCGTTTAATTGAGGTGTTCCAGGAGGAGTCCATTGTGATCCTATACCACAATCTTTCAGGTGTGAATCAAATTCATGGTTCAAGTATTCACCACCACGATCGGATCGTAGGGTTTTAATCTTTTTATTCAATTGGTTTTCTACTTCATTTTGGAAATGCCCTTGAAACTTTTTCAAAAGCATCACTTTTATGCCTCATCAAGTAGACATATCCATATCTACTCAAGTCGTCGGTAAAAGTAATGAAGTGGTGATAACCACCTCTAGCTCGGATAGTCATTGGACCGCATACATCCGTATGTATAAGTCCTAATACTTCACTTGCTCGTGTCCTTTTTCCCGTAAAAGGAGCACGAGTCATCTTGCCTAGAAGACAAGATTCGCATACGCCATAAGATTCGTAATCGAATGGTTTGAGTACTTTGGATGAAACAAGTCTCTTTATGCGTCGGTCGTTTATGTGCCCTAAACGACAATGCCAAAGGTATGATTGATTAGGTTCACCTGTTTTGAGCTTCTTGTTTTCTACATGATAGACCTCTTTTGCAATATCTTAGAACATAAATACCTCCAATAGAAATGCCTCGCCACTAAACCTTTCACTTAAAAGCAAAGTACAACAAGTGTTTCTTATACAAAATGAAAAAACCTTCCATGTCTACACGGAAATGGAGTAATGTTTCTTGTAAAAGTTTGTACATAATAGTCATTAATTTAAATACAACTCTAACCCTTAGGCAAAAGAAGAACGTAGGTGTCCCCCCGGAAACTGCGGCACCCTTAGCCTCCATTAGCCCATGCGTAGGTCCACGTCACCCTTGGCTAGTGCTTTTGCCGTCCCTCAGCCCCTGTACATGATTACAAGGTGAGAACCACAACCGGTATCAAATACCCAGAATAGGTACTAGCAAAGTTAATATCTATCATATAGAGTATGAAAATTTACCTGACGTTGTCACACAACCGTCTTTCTTGTCTTTCAAGTACTTGGGGCAATTGCGTTTCCAATGCCCTTTGCCATTACAATAATAGCAATCCGCCTCCGCGTGTTTGTTGACTTTGGGTTTGGCCTTATAAAAGACCTTTGCCTTCCCCTTGCCGGATTTCTTGAAAAGAGTCTTACCCTTTCCCTTGTCCTTCCTTACCCCAAGGTTCATGTTCTTCATTTTCATGGAAAGAACATCCTTGGGTTCACTCCCACTAGCCTCCATGTTCCTCTCCGCTTGGGTGAGGAGTGCATGGAGTTCATGGAAACTCTTGTCCATGCCATTCATGTTATAGTTCACCCTAAATTGGGTGAACTTAGGTGAGAGTGA
Source organism: Heliosperma pusillum (assembly GCA_022085475.1). Classification (NCBI taxonomy): domain Eukaryota; kingdom Viridiplantae; phylum Streptophyta; class Magnoliopsida; order Caryophyllales; family Caryophyllaceae; genus Heliosperma; species Heliosperma pusillum. The sequence goes on from JAIUZE010070984.1 coordinate 50,887, forward strand.
ATGAAGGATCTTACCCACCACCCAATTCTTCGGAATTTTGCACCCTAGACGCTCTAAGGTGTCCGCGTGCTCAACCATTTTGAGCACGTGTGGGCCAACCTTTTGGCCCCTTTGAAGCTTAGTGTCAAAGAATTTCGTAATTGCCTCATATTGGAGAATTTGAGGGGCTTGCGAAAACATCGAAGTGATCCTCGTGAATATCGCCTATGCATTGAGAGAGATCAATTGGAGTTTGAGTTGGGTGAGATGACCAATCCAATGGAGCTTCTTGACGTCATTAGCAACTTCATTAAAGGTATATTCGGTCGGCCCCCCCCTAACCACCGCGGACGATCTAGGCCGCGGGTTCGGTGGATGCTCTTCGACCAGGTAGCCGAAGCAGTTATCGGATAACCGCGCTCTTGATCGTTGACTCCCATTCAACGAAGTTACTTCCGTCATCCTTAAGGACACACTTGTCCATGACGGACCTCAACCATGAGTCTCTACCCCAGGTTGCAACGTTTGATGATGTTGACATTATGCGAATATGGTAACTACAACAAAAAGAAATATATAAACATTCATTGTTAATTTTACTTGAAAAACATTTTAACAAGTTAAGCATTCATATAATGACCTCTCACTAAATTATATAAATGATTCCAAGACCCATCTTTAAATAAAAATAGTCATCGCATGCTACTTTTTATCTAGAAATGGGAAGTCGTTACTTGACTAATTCTACCCTTAGAACTCTTGGTTGACGGATTTCAACTAAATCCATCTCCTAGTCCCAAGATAACGCTTATCTCGTTGAGTCCAATCCAATTTTGGCTTGTGATCGTATCACCCTACTTACCCGAGGTAAAAAGGAACCCACGAGCGTGGTAGCCCTAATGAACACGGGGTTCATAGGTGCTTCAATTGATAAGGCTATCCAATTTGTTAAATATGTGAGAGATCTTGTCAATTTAGGTATAA
>JAIUZE010070985.1:0-21975 GCA_022085475.1 Heliosperma pusillum
TGGAGGCTCTTGGTTGTAAAATCGATGAGAAGATCATTATTGATCGTGTGCTTCATTCACTTCATGATGGTTTTGCCCTTTTCAGGGCAAATTACTATATGAACGATATGAAGAAAAGTCTTCATCAGCTCCACTCACTTCTCGTACAGACCGAGAGTGATCTGAAATTGAGTGGGAGCTTGAAGCAGGACATTCTCATGATTGGCAACAAGGGTAAGGGTAAGGGCAAGGCTCAAGCTGACCTAGCTGTAGGAAAGCCGAAGTTCAAAAAGCCATGGCAAGGCAAGAGTGGGCCTGGTGAGACTAGCGGCAGCTCACAAGGCAAGACAAAGAGCGATGAAGGTAACGTGGAGTGCCACCACTGCCACAAGTTTGGGCATTGGAGGAGGAACTGCCTCGTGTACCGTGAGGACATAAAAGCAGGCCGCGTCTCTTCTGTTGGTATGTCTTCTTCTTTTATTCATATGATTGAGATTAACCATGCAAGTTTCGGAACTTGGGTATTAGATACTGGTTGTGGTTATCATCTGTGTAATCATTTGCAGGGCCTAAGAAACATCACAACTCTCGCAAGGGGTGATGTGGACCTGCGAGTGGGGAATGGAGCAAGAGTAGCTGCCGTTCAGTGGGAACATATGTAATCCAACTCCCGAGTGGATTTGAGTTATTTCTGAATAACTGTTACTATGTACCTAGTTTATCTAAAAACATTATTTCAGTTTCCGTACTTGATAAGGACGGCTTTTCGTTTGTAATAAAGGATAATAGCTGAGTTCTCTTTAAACGATATGATTTCTGGTAAAGCGTGTCCATAAATGGAATATTATTTTTAGACAAAACCAAGATATATTGATGTGAATAATAGAAAGCAAAGGTGGTGACAAAGATCAACCTATATATGGCGATTGACCGTTTATGGGACCACATAAATGAAAAATGCGTGAAAAAGCTCATTGATCTGGGACTATCTCCCCATTTGACTATGAATCTTTTGGCCACGTGTGAAGCATGTTCACTAAGACAAAATGACTCGAAGTTCCTTCAAAGGTGTTGGAATGCGCGCTGCTGACCTATTAGGACTCATACATACTGATGTGTGTGGACCTATGTCAATCAAAGCTAGAGATGGCTATAGATATTTTATCACTTTCACGGACGATTTGAGTAGATATGGTTATGTCTACTTAATGAAGCATAAAAGTGAGTCCTTTGACAATTTCAAGGAATTCCAGAATAAGGTTGAAACCAGCTGGATAGAAAGATTAAAGCACTACGTTCAGATCGTGGTGGCGAATATCTTTCGAAGGAGTTTGATCGACACCTTAAAGACTGTGGTGTAGTACTACAGTTAACTCCACCTAGAACACCACAATTGAATGGTGTGTCCGAACGGAGAAATCGAACATTGCTTGATATGGTTCGATCCATGATGAGTCACACGGTTGTACCTGACTCATTATGGGGATATGCTCTATTGTCAGTGCTCTAATACTTAACCGAAGTCCGTCTAAAGCTGTAGACAAGACTCCATATGAACTATGGAAGGGAACAGTCCCTAACTTGTCCTTTATTCGGGTTTGGGGCTGCGAGGCTTATGTTAAGTGGAGACCTGACGATAAGCTCGACCCACGATCGGTCAAGACATACTTTATTGGTTATCCAAAAGGGATGTTTGGTCATTACTTTTACTCGCCTACCGAACATCGAGTTTTTGTTGCGGGTAGTGCGACGTTCTTAGAGAAGGAGTTTCTCGAGAATAGGACAAGTAATGGAACCTTTGATCTGTCGGAGATTCCAAAACCAACAACCGAGCTACCAATGGAGGAAACTGTTCCCTCATCATCGGCTGCGGTAAATATTCCTGAGGAACCTAGAAGGTCGGGTAGAGTCTCCATTCCTCCAGACAGATACATTGGTATGGTCGAGGAGAATGGGAGAGATGACGTTTTACTCCTAGAGAGTAATGAACCCGCTACCTATAAAGGTGCCATGACCTGTTCCGACTCAAAGCTATGGCTTGAAGCCATGCAATCCGAGATGGACTCTAGGTATGAGAATAACGTATGGGATCTGGTTGACCTACCTGATAAGGTTCGGCCTATTCAGTACAAATGGCTTTATAAAATAAACCATTTTGTAGAAGGACAACCAGATACATACAAGGCACGACTAGTGGCAAAGGGTTTCACTCAAGTGCAAGGATTGCACTATGATGAAATTTTTGCACCCGTAGTTATGCTACGTTCCATTCGGATAATCTTAGCGATTGCCGCTTTTCATGACTATGAAATTTGGCAAATGGATGTGAAAACGGCCTTCTTAAACGGTTATTTGGAGGAGGAGTTGTACATGGTACAACCCGAAGGTTTCATTGATCCTAAAAATCATAAGAAGGTATGCAAGCTTAAGCGTTCCATCTATGGACTTAAGCAGGCTTCTCGGAGTTGGAATCATCGTTTCGACCAGGTGATAAAAGAGAATGGATTTACTCGATCGGTCGAGGAACCATGCTTATATATCAAGTCGAGTGGGAGCAAGATTGTCTTCCTAAGATTGTATGTTGATGACATACTCTTGATTGGGAATGACATACCTCTCTTAACTTCGGTAAAAGTTTGGTTAAAGAACAATTTCCAGATGAAAGATCTGGGTGAAGCACAAAGAATTTTGGGGATCCGTATCTACAGAGATAGATCACGACGGATGTTATCCCTCAGTCAGGAGTCTTATATAGATACGATTCTTGAGAGGTTCAGCATGACCAACTCCAAGAAGGGGAACCTTCCAATGGTCTCTGGGATGCAGTTGAGTAAAGCTCAGGCACCAAAGACATCGGAAGAGGGCGAGCGCATGAGTCGGATTCCTTATGCATCAGCTATAGGATCGATCATGTATGCCATGATATGCACACGTCCAGACGGGCATATGCATTGAGTATGACGAGTCGGTACCAAGGCAATCCAGGTGAAACACACTGGATGGCTGTTAAGAATATCCTTAAGTACCTACGGAAGACTAAGGATTGGGTATTGACTTATGGAGGTGACACTGAGCTATGCGCAATCGGTTACGCAGATGCTAGCTTCCAAACAGATCGAGATGACTCGAAATCTCAGTCTGGATTCGTTTTTACTCTTAATGGCGCTGCGGTCAGCTGGAAAAGCTCCAAACAAAGTGTTATAGCAGATTATACGACTGAGTCCGAGTACTATGCTGCTTCAGAGGCTGCGAAGGAAGCTATATGGATGCGTCAATTCTTACAAGGACTAACTGTAGTTCCTAGTTCGGATGACCCGATCACCATCTATTGTGATAATAGTGGTGCCATCTTCCAGGCTAAGGAGCCTAAGTCCAGCAAAAAGTCTAGGCATGTACAACGGAAGGCTCACATGATCCGAGATTACGTGGAGCAAAGGGAGATAGTGATAGACAAGATTGCTACGGATGATAACGTCGCAGATCCTCTCACTAAACCATTGAGATATGATGAGCATGAAGGGCACGTTATTTCCATGGGAATCAAATGTGTTCCTGAGTTGTATTAGTTATTTTATATGGATTAGACACCTGTATCTTTTTCATAAAAACTATATATGAAATCATCGTTTTGTTTTATATTTTGTTTTTCATGTGGGTTGTACTGACAACATAGAACACCACAAAGTGAACTGAATTACATTATATTTTGTTTTGGTCCGTAATCGCCTTAATGAGCTGATAACTCTGGCAATTATTTTGTTACGTCGATTGATGGTGGGTTCAACGAGCCATAAGTCAAACAGTTGACTGATCGATCACAGATGCGGGTTATAATGATACTGCGCAGGACATTTTGTGACGACGTTATGGAGTCCTAAATGTTTCAGAACATTAGGTGCCGGGTCGTGGATAGGACATCCATAGTGTTCCTAGAGTCGATTCTTTGGACTATCGACTGTCTCTTGAGATAAAGGCAGTTTTTGGGTGACTTTGGTTTCTTTCTCATGGTCGACCGTAACAGGAGGCTAAGTAGATTTTCACTGGGTCATTTCATAACTGCTCTTGTCTCTGCAAGATTCCGCGTTGAAGAAATATCCAACCTTGATCAGATCTTATATTTCTTAGGCTTAGGGCCACTCGAGGAGCTGTAAGTGTAATGCATGGCCATGCTCGAATAAAGATTCGTTTATCATTTAAGTTACTCTCTAGTCGGGGAAACCACTCTTGATACTGATCACTTGTAAACTACGACCTTTGTGAATACGGACTTTGCAAATTGGTTTACATTGAGTGGGAGAAATTTATTATGGATATGAGAATCGGTTATCGCACATACACTTGTACGGACAAGTGGGAGATTGTTGGAGCCAGTGTCCTCCACAGTTAGTGCAATAACATAAATAAATCTCTGTAGGTTCACATGGTATACTTTGTATTGTAATCAGTTGATTAACGTTTATCGATAACGGTTGGCTTGCTAGATAAGTTTGACGTTATTGTCATACAGATGGCGTTGATCAACTGGTCCCTAAAAGTCACACCTAAAGGATGTGTTTGAGAGATGTGATTATTTGAGAAAATAATCATATTGATGCCCTATTATATGACTAAGAGGTTAGTCAGTGTGTCTGACTAAAAGGTTAGTCAATGTGATGATGATAAAATTATTTAATAACGATTAAATAATGTTAGCTAAGACGAATTAACTGTAATTCGTAATTAAATATAAAATGTTATATTTAGTTGTAGTATATAATGTGAGCTTAAAAGAATTAAAATGTTAATTCGTAATTAAACATAAACCGTTATATTTAATTAGCAGGATTAAAAATATACCGATATTTATAATTGAAGTATATATTATACGATTGTCATAATAATTGTTATGTTAATATATCCACTGCAAAATATTGTAATGGACCTTATTAATGTATGACAACATATTAGACAAATATAATATGTATAACATTATATTAAATGGAAGCGAATATAACCGAAAAAAGAGTCCAGATTAACTCTAGAATTTTCGGTCAATGGGTAGTTATTTTGAGAAGAAAAATCTCCTCATAATACTACCATGTGTGCCGTGAAATACAAAGGGAAGAGAAAATATTCTAACCCTAATTTCATTTTTCACACAAGTGCCTCCATCATTCACAGAACACTAAAAATAAAGTTAACAGTATTTTTTGAAAAAAGTTTTCTAGCAAATACAAGGGCATATCTCAAACAGTCTTGGGTGTTACGATTAGGAGAATATCTACTTTGATATCTGTTCTTAGGCCGAATTTTGCTAGGACCAAAGGTTTAATTCGTTTTCTCTATATTTGATATCGTTTTCATATTTATGACTCGCATTCATATTCTATAATTTTGTTATAATCCTAAATTTATAGGGGAAGTAAACTGTTATTGCCCACATATTCGTATTATAAGATGTGTATTATATTTTGTGATTTTATGTGATGAAGATGATGATGAAGATGAAGAATAAGATGAACAATTTAACTTATTGTTCTATGTTGAAAAAGGCCGCCAAGTGCTTATAATGAACATTTTTTCTTCTTAATTCATCAAGTGATATGACCATGAATTGTTGTGATATTTATAGGCAAGTTAGGGTAGTGGAATGTGATGTAAACATCCACTAATGAGTGTAAATATTGCCCAACACTCACCTAATTGTGAGTGTGCATATTTCGGTCTATATGTGAGGTTTTTGGTCCATTTTTTACTTTTGATATTTGTCCCACAAATACTTATAAGTCAAATACTTAATTATCTCATATAATTAATGATTAATTGGACCATTTAACTATTATATGATACAAATAATTAAATAATATACACTTAATTTTTAAGTGATATTTGACCATTATATCAATATATAATGGGTCATTGGATACCCATTTTAGCTAATATTACAACTCCTTGTAGAATTTATTAGATAATTACCACTACTTCACAATATATCTAAATACCTCAAAGAATTTAGTAAATTAACTTTTAATAACTAAATTTCACTATATTTGATCATATCAAATAAGATAAATATTTTATTAGTCAATTACTACATATAAAATATTTTGGTCCGAGTTGAAAACTCGTTCATCATATTTAAAACTCACTTGACTAATCTTTAGTCAATATTAATAAGGGACTAACTAAAATGTATCTTTATACAATATAATTAGTTTTTCCATTGGGGTTTCTCTTTATAGTTGTGACCGAGAGGGATCAGTTGATTACCGCCGTCAAACGACAGTAACGTCTAACTCTAGTCAGCTGAGCGTTACCGATATACGTTAATCAACTGACAAGTATAAAATAAATATATCCCAAATTTATTCCTTTTATGAGATTTAATAATGTAAACACACTATTCTGCAGGACACCTACTCCAACACTGAAGACTATGCCAACCCTGGTTCCCCTCACGTTTGAAGCTCCGTCCATGTGTAATAGCCAGGGTTGATCTGATCTTCCACCTTCTAGGGTCAGAACCTTCTGATCTGCCTGTACTTGTAGAGAAGGACTAAAGTTTGATACAAAGTCTCATAGGGCTTGTGATTGAATATGTCCGCGGTTCCAACCTGTGGTCGAAACCACTAAGGTGGATGGACCACTTGGCCATTCTGCCCGACAGTTTTGACTTCCTCATTACTGCTTTCAGGGGGTAGCTGGTTACTACGACGATGGGGTGGGCCTCAAAGTACGGCTTCAACTTATAAGACGATACTACTAAAGCTAGTATAAGTTTTTCAAGTGTTGTGTACCTCGTCTCTGCAGGTAGTAGAGACTTAGTGACATAGTATACTGGGTGTTGTTGCCCATCTGGTTCTCGTACCAGTACTGAGCTGAAAAATGCTTATGTCACTGATAGGTACAGGTAGAGGTGTTCTCCAGGCTATGTTTTCGAAAGGAGGGGTGGACTGCTCAGGTACCGCTTCAGTTCCTGGAATGCCTTTTCGTGTTCTTCTGTCCACTCAAACCGCTGCTTCTTCCTTAAGATATCATAGAAGAGGCGACAATTATTTGAGGACCTTGAGATGAACCGGTTCAAGGCTGCCACCCTCCTTGTCAGCTTTTGCACGTCTTTCGGTTTCTGAGGGGACTCTAGCTGCAATAGCGCTTTTATCTGTTCCGTGCTTGCCTCTATGCCTGTCCGTGTAACCAAGTGCCCTAGAAAGTTTCCCGAGGAGGTTCCGAAGGTGCACTTCATGGGGTTTAATTTCATTTTATACTCCATGAGGGTGCTGAAGGTGTCTTCGAGGTGCTGTATATGGTCAATGGCTTGTTTTGAATTCACCATCATGTCATCAATATAGACCTCCATTGTATTTCTTATCTGTTTCTTGAACATCCTGTTGAACAGTCTCTAGTAGGTTGATCCTGCGTTCTTGAGCCCAAAGGGCATTACATTGTAGCTGTACAACCCACGTTCTGACCGGAATGCCGTTTTCTCTTAATCTGTAGGGTGCATCTTGATATGGTTGTACCCACTCAAGGCATCCTAGAAGGTTAGCATTTTGTGTCCTACTGTGGCGTCAACCATGGCATCAATATGCGGCAGGGGGAACAGATCTTTAGAACATGCTTTGTTCTGGTCGGTGAAGTCCACGCACACCCTCCACTTGTTATTTTTATTTGAGACCACCACTACATTTGAGAGCTACTCTGGATACTTCACTTCTCGGATTTTCCTTGCTGCCAGCAGATTATCTACCTCCAAATTGATGATTGCTTTCTTTCTGGAGCGAATTTCCTTCTTCTTTGCTGGAACGGGTTGTAGCTAGGGTTCATATTAAGACGATGGGTTATTATGCTAGGGTCTATGCCCACCATGTCGTCATGTGACCAGGCAAAGTTGTCTGCGTTCCTCCTGAGTAGTTCAACTAGTCTTTCTCGTGTCTGACCGGTGCAGTCTGATCCTACCAGTACGGTCCGCTCTGGATGCAGCATGTCCAATGTGATGCGATCAAGTTCATCCTCTGGGGGTTCCACATAATTCTCATGGACATGCTGGCTTTGTAATTGCTATGCTGGTGGGCTGGCGGTCTGCTTTAGTGCATCCTTGTACAACCTATGGCCTCCTCTTGGTCTCCTCGTACCTCCTATACTCCTCATGGTGTTGGGAACTTCAGGCACTGGTGGTACATCAAGGGTATTGCTCTCATTTCATGGATCCAGGGCCTGCCAAGGATTACATTGGAAGTAGTTGGACCATCAATAACTAAATATCTTTCTTGCTTATTAATTCCACCAGCAAAAGTAGGAATAACTATTTCCCATAGTGATCTCGTGGTTTCGCAACTGAATCCCACCAGGAGTATTGCCCTTTTGGTCAGGTCCTTCTCACTCAGACCTATATTCTTGAGGGTACTCAACATGAGGAGGTTCACTGAACTCCTAGTCTCTACCAGGATCTTCTTCACCAGAAAATTCCTTATTGACAGGGTAATTACTAGTACATCATGATGTTGCTCTTCTATACCCTGTGCGTCTATCTCGTCGAAGGAGACTGCTGGTAGGTCCATCCTGCTCACCCTATAGGAGGTCTCAAGCCAGTCCCCCTTTGTTTCTGTAGCATGTCTGTTGGCGGCTGAGTAGGTTATCCCAATCAGCTCTAAACCACCTGTGATTTCATTGACAACCTTACTATATAGAGGGGGTGGAGAAGGTAGCACCTGATCCGTGGCGTTTATTTTACCGGGTCTACTTTCTTTTAGGAGTAGGTTGTCGAGGTATCCTGCTCCGTAGAGATGCTTGACCTCCTTACGCAAGGCCACGCAGTCTTCATTGTTGTGGCCAACGTCATCATGAAAATCACACCTCCTGCTCTGGTCCCTCTTGTTTGGGCCCTTGTCTGCAGCTGACTTCTTAGGCCACCTTACCCTTCCACCTAGCTCCTTGAGGGCTTTGAGCAAGCATGTCATGCTTGTAGAGAACCCACACTCGCTGATCTTTGGGGGCAAGTTTGAGTTGTTTCGCCAGTCAGCCCCTTCTGAAACCTTGTTGACGGTGGGCATGCTATATGGCTTTGGTCTTTCGCCCCTCTTGTCGGTTACTGCGTTTCTGGTGCTCCTGTCGGTATCGTTGGGGGTTTTTCTGGTTTCAGCGTCGTCTTCTAACTGTATCGCTGCCATGGCTTTGGATTGCACATCCTCAAACGTAGCACATGGGTACTTGGTCAGATCCCTGTACAGATCTAAGTCCTCGTGGAGCCCTTGGCGGAATGCTTCGATGGCTGTAGCGATGTCACATTTGGGGATGGACACCTTATCTTTGTTGAACCTGTTCAAGAAGTCGCGGCTGGATTTATCGAACTTCTGAGTTTTCCGGTACAGGTCACTGATATGCTTCTCTGGTTTCCTGCTGCTTGCGAACTCCTGGGTGAACAGGTTCTCCAGATCAGCAAAGGTTCCCACGCTTCTGTTAGAGAGGCTCACGAACCACGGAAGGGCGGCTCTAGAGATGGTGGATCCAAACCCCTTGCACATGCATGCTTTCTTCAGGGGACCTGTTGCTGTGACCACCATTATCTTATGTTTGTACTGGTTGATGTGGTCCAGGGGGTCATCAGTTCCATCATACAGCGTAATGACTGGTGGCTTGAACCCTTTGGGCACGTTGATGAGCGCTATGCCATCCGCGAAAGGGGAATCATCGTAGCTCTCAGGTGTGGCTTTCACCATAGGGCGCGGCATCCCCGAGATCTTGTTGATCATGTCCCTTAGTTCCTGGAGTTGCTTTTCTACTAGCCCTCATGGTCTTGCAAAAGAGTTAGGAACACCAGGAGCAGGGCCAAAGAAACTACCTCCGGGTGTCGCTCCTCCTTGGGTGTGCTCTCCTGAGTAGGGGGATGTAGCTCACTCCACTCTGCATGGGCTGAGTATGGATGATGGGCCTCCACAAGTGGGCCACTGGTTGGCTCAGAGTACCTGCATCAAAGAAAGGGTTAGGAATGAGGGAAGCACCAGAAGGCAAGTTACCTGGTGTTTATGGATAGCCTGGGGGACCAAAGTGGCTAGGTGTTAAGGTCCTTGGCCCATCATGCCCCATGGATCGAACTGGCAGAGGCGTTGTTAAGTCCAACTGGGTCACAAGTTCCTGCGGTATCTGGCGTCCTAGACCTGCAGTAGGCACCTCCTGGGACGGGTAGGTAGATGAGGCTGACGTCTGGGCGCTGAGAATGTTGGATACCGGTTGCTGGTTCACCAGGGCAGCCTTCCTCTACATCAGATTCTGGTTGTCCTTCTCCAGACTTCTGATGGCATCATGAATAACCCTCATTCCACTTATGAGAGTATGTAGTGGGTCTGGTTGGTCTGGATCAGGACCTGCGCACGGCGCTGCTTTCCTGAACCTTCTGGGGGATTGGTGGCCATCACGATCTCGCTCTTGATGGGGCTGCTATCTCTGCTAGACCTAGTCTGCTCCTGAACGGTGACTTGTTCAGGATTCAGGCTGCCGGATTCTGGCACCCTTGGTGGCTTAGGTATCTTGGTCTGCCTTACTGCCTCCCTTTGGAGAGTGGATGTGATTGGTTGGTTCAGACTTTCAGGAATACTGGGTGCTCCTGAGGCTGACTGAGGATGCCCACAATGCTGCTTTGGCCAGCTATTCTATTGTATATGGTTTCCCTATCAGAGATCAAATATGTTTCCAGCCTGCTTGCTCAAGGGCAGGTTGGTACCAAACAAAGGTTGCAACGCATGCTGCGGGTGAACTCTCTTCTCTTCGAACAGGCTTCCGCAAGGCTCTTACGGCCTATAGGTATACGCGCAATTCCTTCAACACCCGACGCTGCTCTTGTATTTTTTTGTACAAAATTTTTTATATAATCCCGGTAGAAGGTTGCATGGGGGAACCACTGGTATTGGGTGAACTGGATCCTGACATACTGATTTGGTCGTTTGAATCTTTGTTTTGACTGTAGATATTAACCAATATGCCCCACGGTGGGCGCCAAACAGTTTTGATAAAAACTTACTAATTAGATGATTTACTCGCTAGGTGGATCAAAGTGGTTATTCTACTAGTACGGAAATAATGAAAGAACGTAAGAAAAAATGCAAGAAGAGAGATGACCCAAGGAATTGGTGACGCGGAAACCCAATGTAAGAAAACCGCGGGGGGGGACTCGGAATCCCTCCAAAGATATGCACTAAAAATGTAAAAGTACTGGCTGAGGTGGTACAGAGTATTTGGACGTAAATAAAGAAACAAGAGTGAATTTGCTTCGATAAGTGCTTTGATGTTTGTATGCTGATTTTAGTATGAGAGAGTTGAATGTCCCTTCTTGTTTCACCTTCCCTTCCTTTTATAATGCTAATTCCTCCTCCCAATGTCTCTCTTAGTCTTCCTCTGAGTCCTGCTCAGCCGGTCCGCTTTTTGTGGAGGCAGTTATTGACTTGGTGAAATATGGCTGTTGCATAAGTGTGTTAGTTAATTACTTTCAATCTGGGCCGCTCATCTTGTTTTACTTTCAATCTGGTACGTGCATTTGCTTGATCCATGTGCTTTGCTCTTGCCCAATCAGACTTTGCCATGTCATCAATCCATGTGTGGATTAATTGACCCCCAACAGGTAGTGACCTCTCTTCCCTCACTTCACCCTTCTTATAACTCGCTCGAAAAAAACCACCAATGACAAAATCCAAATAAAAGACTCAATTTTTGTGTGGCACTCTTCTCTCACTCCTCCTAATTATATCACCCTCTAAACAAGACACAACAAACCACCGACTCCAACTTGATTCATCACTCCGCACTTCTTATATCCCCGTAATAATGAAATCGTCACCCTTGCCTCATCCTAAAGCAATAGCAAGGTGACCCCACAATCCTCATATCTCATTAAAAAAAACACTTATTGTACCTGATGTAAGTATAAGCGCTGTGGTAAGAGAGTCGATCTCAGGGACGGTTAGTGTTTAAAAACGATCTAATAGTCTACTAAGTCTCTTGCAAAGTCACAAAAATAATTTTGGTTTGGATTTATTGGCTAAACTAAATAACAACAATTAAAGACAAATAAAAACAACAAATATAGCCTAAAACGAGAAAGATTGGATTTTTATCAAATAAGAGAGAAAACTTGGGTGAGTGGGTTCATATGGGTGGTATAGTCAGGTGAAAAAGTCGAGTTTAATAGTTTAAGTGTCGTCTAGTCTAGGAAAGTGAATTGAGGCTTTCGGTCTTACAATTCCTCCTCCAACCAACTCTAACTAGCTATCGCGTCACTAGATACGGTTTGCCAAACTAGCGGTTCTACGAAAAACCACAACTTTTGATCTTATGGTATTCGAAACAAGCGAGAGAATCATGCAAACTCACGAAGGCATTTCATCAAACATGTTATAATCATAGCATGGAGACAAGACAATAATCAACTATTAACCCCAACAAAAACACATTAACTCATAGTAGAATCCACAATCCCCCACATAACCCTAGCAAGATTACTACTCACTCATAATCAAAGGAAATTCAATATTAACTAATAACTGCACAGGGAAATCAAAAACAATGAACATCTTCTAATTAACAATGAATAAATAACAAGGCTTGAAATGAAAACTTAATTAAAGACAAGATTAAGTGAAGAAATTATACCAACTTAGAAAAAGGTGAGAACTTTGATATGGTTCAAGATTTTGTTACAAATCTTTGAATACAAACCAAGTTTTAACACTAAAGCAAGTCTCAATTGCTATTTAACCAAATAATAAGCTTAATTATGGAAGATTAATAGAAGATTAAGTACTAATTCTATGAGAGTTTTAGATCTAGGGTTTCGTGCCCTCTAATTACACAAGAGGGCCTATTTATAGGTTTACAAAATGGAGGAAAGATGGGCTTCGAAAGACTTCATGGGTTGGCAAGGTCACGACTGTGAATGGTGTTTCACGGACATGAAAGTTGTCTCACGACCGTGAAACTGCAAGTCACGGTCGTGAGATATGTGGCAAAGGCAGGTCTTTCTTTCACGATCAAGTCACGACCGTGAAATACGTTTCACGACCGTGACTTCACTTTCACGACCGTGAAATGTGTTTCACGACCGTGAAATGTATAGCTCGAAAATCCACCTTCTTGGACAGGCATCTCACGACCGTGAGATACCTTTCACGCCCGTGAAGTACTTCGTTTCCTTCTTCCATTGCTTGACTTTGTTGCTTCCTTCTCGGTTTCGCTTGCCTTGACTCGGGAGGATTTTGGCGCATCGTGTAGGGCCCCCCAAGGGTATGTGGGGCCCCTAAGGTATGCCGTGGATCCTCCGAGTGATCCACCTTCTTCTTTGTCGATCAAAATTAGGTAGAAATTGCCTAAAGTGGCGGTTTACCTACAAGAATACGATAAAAGCGAGAAATGTGCTAGAAGAAGGTAAAACACATACAAACGCCCTTGAGGAGCGTTAAAGGCAAGAAAAACGAGACAAAAAGGGGTGAAAAAGTAGGGTGAAATGACACTATATCAAATCTTCCCAAACCAAACCCTTACTTGTCCCGAGTAAGGATGAACAATAGTCAAGACCCTTATTTAACTACGCTAAACCTAACCGATACAAGGCAATTAACGGGCGTTGCTCTGTCCCTTCAACTCGCAACAAGGTATCCATGAGGTAGGATACCTTCTTGCAAGGCAAGTGGGGTCTTGCCAAAACCCCGATGCATTTTAGGCAATAAAGCACACAAAACATATGAGAATGCATCTACAAAAGGAAGTGGCAACATGCCTCATCCATGTGCCGGGATTCATCTAAAATGGAAAACTTTCAAGCATGCAAATTCCTATGTACTTACTAGTTTTACAAAGAACTAGGCCTAGAAAGATAGAAATGAATCACCTCTTTATTTTGTAAAACTAGTATATTCGTTCACGTTCACTAGAAAGCTTTGTCAAGGGTGATAAGGCGAGATGGAAAGTGAGGGCCCCATGGTGTTAGAAGACACTGTAGGATCGGAATTCCGCCTCTCACCTAAGTGAAAAGAAGGATCGTCCCCTCTTAGCCATGTAACGTAGGAGTAATCATCAAAAAGGTAAGGAAATGAGATGTTTGAGTTCTTATTTGATTTCTTTTTCTTTTTGTCTTTGATTGTTTTGCTTGATTTGGGTGCCTTTTTGGAAGCAAGATAGCCTAGCGAAAGGTGTGCGACGGAGACCAACAATAGGCAAATCCTCTAGAAGAACCTAGAAGTCTCCATATGCAGTCCCTAAGCTAGGACTAAGGCAAAGATATATGCAAAATTTTAAGCTTTTCTTTTCAATTGTGTTTGAACTCAATTTTTGGACTTGTGATGGAAAAATTTCTTTTTTGTCAAATGTAGTGAAATTTGATGATTGGACAATTACTGTATGTTTCTTAAACTCGATATTAGACATTTCTAATATCACTATACATTTAGTTTACTCTTAAACTAAATAGATCTTATACAGGCATAACATAAAAACAAATAAGGAAGAATAAGTAGTTCCTTACATAGATTTAAATGGATTTTGGGCACAAAATAGGACTCCTTCCTGTAAAGTCCTAGACCTCTAATTAGACTCTTCTAATTAGTTCATTAAATTACATTAACTTAATGATTTAGGATCTAGTTATCATGCATGCAAATATAAAAGCATAAAAGAAAAGATAAGACGAAAACATCCTTACATGGGGTATTTTCGGTTCAATATGGGCACAATAAGAACTCCTTCTTATTATTCTTGAGCATTAAATTGATAGATGATCCTCCATAAAACAACCTCCAAAGTAGAAGGTCTCCTTCTTGTTGCACCCAAGATTAAACCCAAATAATCTTACCTTATTATTAACTAGATAATAAGTAAGACATAATACTACTAATATTTGTATATTACTACTCTAGTAATATGTATGTGAATATTAGTATGCATGTGAGTTTTAGAGAGAAGTTGGAGGTTTTAGAAGGAAGAAGAAAATAACCATAATCAACTGATCAAAAAATGAACAACTTTTGCTCTATTTAAGGCCAATATGGCCGGTCCTCATAAGCTCCAAGAGGGCTCCATTTTGCTCATTTTATTCTTTGTGTAAGATGGTAGAGTGTATGTGACACCCTCAAATTTGCGGAAAGAAAAAAAGATAATTTAAATAAATAAAAGATGAGAATACGTTTCTAATAGGTTCACTTTAGTGAAAATCGGTAAATTTTAAAACCGGAACCTACTATTAAATATATTCATCATAACGAAGGTGTCTTTAAAGAAAAAGGTTCATAACAAAAGGAAAATAATATTATACATGAGAATTATTTAAAACGAGAGACATATCTCCCGTATAAATACGGAAATAAAAGAGTGTATAATATATACAATCCTAAGAACCGAATATAGGTCCAAGGTAAATACTTCGCTCGCTAGCTCGTCAATGTACCCATGTATGCATCACAAACCTGCCAACCGCATTAAATATAAACACGGAAGCCACAGTCAGTGGGGAGTAACTCCGAGTTCTCCCAGCCACGAAATGTCGAGTTTAATAAAACATGAATAACATAAAAGAGATGTATATGGAAAATACAAAACTTTAACATATACGATATGCTTTTCATGTTATGAAACAAATAACTAACATATAACCTAGCATATGAAAGCTATCATGTGAATCCGTTAACAATCTATAATACGAGGTAGGGAAGCTGGTATGCTAGCTCAGAGGTTACCTTTTAACATGGCCATGATACACTCAAACCCTAATCAAACATAATATCATGTGAATCAGTTAACAACCGGTAATCCAAACTCTATCAACCTTAGCCGGCTTGCATCTCACCTTCTAAGATTCATAGAATCATACAAACATGAAAGACCAATACGTCTACAAACAGGCATAAGTTCTTAGTCCAGTCAATAGTCGACTTCTGTAACTCGAGGCTATACCACAAGGTAGGAAAAACATCCTAGTCCTAGACTGATCAGACCTAGCGACAACAGCTATTCCATTCCCCGTCCCATGACATAACCGTCTATGAGAAACTCTACTAGGCGACCCCCTAAGCAGAGATGGCTAGTACTTAAGCTGGCTCCATTCCCAAAGTGGAACTATTAGGCAGCCATGCTCCGACTTGGAGATAAACCCCCCAGGCCGGAACACAAAAGCTATCAAGCTGTGAACTCCATATGCTCGTTAAAGATAGTAAGGCCTATCTATGTCATGGTCCAAGATACTCATTTAGAATTAGAATGGTCAAGACGCCATATACTCATAATTCTCTATGGGTACTTAGTCAACACAACATAATCATATAAACAAACAGTCACGGGAAAACATCCTATCATGTGACTAATTGCATATAAATCATATTCAAATATCATATCGCCTCATATCTACTAAGGCTAATTCATTAATTAAATACAACCTTACTTGAAGACAAATCCCCGACCCGAGTCCCGCGACGGGTCATCAGTCAAAACGGGGCTGACTAGATCTTAGTTTGACCAAACCCGTTTGGTCAAACCGGCTAGAAACAGAGTCTTTACCACATAGACTTGATAAAATCAACATATTCATTACATGTTATTTTATTAAAACTTCTAACATGTGAATTATTATAATCATACGAAAAACCCGCTTGACTTAAAGATATCAAATTAAACTACGATCTCGTATTATAATTTCTAACATGTGAGAAATAATAATTTTATGAAAAACCTTTTTAATTAAATATTTTACTTATTAACATTTCTCACTTGCTAAATATTACAAAACACGATAAAATAACAATAACTCAAAAACCGTCACAAGTCCATGGAAGGAACCCACGGGCTGATTTGGGCCGAACAAGACACGGGCCTGGACTGGCCCACGGGCTGTTTTGGGCTGTTTTGATCGACTTTACTAAAAACCGTTTCTTAATATTTCCCGCATGCTTAACATATTTAAAACCCGTCAAAACAACAACAAAACTAACAAGTATCGACACAACTCCCAAGGACCAAACCCCGGACCAACCCAGACCTGGCTGGACCGGCCTGAACCGGCTGAACCAGGCCTGAACCGGCCGGTTCTCAACCCCACCCGTGACCACCTTACACGGCCAAAACAACCACCACTCCAAATAAATTCTAACATGATTTTTATTAACAACATCCATTTTTAAACATCCAATTCAACCATCATTCATACAAAAATCATGGTTATAAATAAATCATCCAAATATGTCAAGAACACTAAACATGTTAAAAATTCCATACAACATAATAATCATACCTACTTAACATGTTACTACTAAAAACCATAAATAACAATGACATGAACAAAAACAAAAGATACAAAGGTATGTAACATTAAATTCGTCGAGTAACTCGGAATCGTTACCTTAGCTAGCAAAATCAAGTAGCACCAAAATAAGAAGTAAAGAAAAACCCGTCTACTAATCTTCTTCTAATATATACGAGTCACCAAACTCGTCTTCAAAATCTTCCCCTATAAGAAATGACAAGAAAAATATTATTAGAATTAAAACTTGATTTTCCATAATTAAAGTGTTGAAAACGATTTTGTCGGAATTGAAAATAAACCGTACTTGAAGATGGAGAGCGAAGAGGAGATTCTAGAAATATAAGTGAGGACGAATTTGAATAAGTAACGAAGGTTTTATGACGATTTTGCTCAAGAACGACGAAGAACGATGAAGAACGCTCAAGAACACCAAGAACGATTTTGATTATATTAAAGAAAGTATTAAAAAGGTATTAAGTTGATTTAGTGAAAAATGAAAAGATAAGTGGTGAGTAAAGTGGGAAGGTGTGTCGTGTAATATAGGAAATAATGGAGTCGGGTTTTGAAATTGTTGTTACGGGATTGACTCGGGTTTTATAAACATATTATGTTAATTAATTAGATATTATTAGATTTTATAATTGTTTAATCAAATATCTAGATATTATTTAGATGTTATGTTAGTTAAATGAAAATATCTAATCCTAAGAGGAGAAGAGGGGAGGCCTGTGTAGTGGAGTAATCGGGTCTGTTTTTAAGCAATTTGCGTAATTTAAACGGACCGATTGATAAAGTAACAAATATCTTAGATATTTGTATTAGTTTAATCAAATTAATTAAAAGATCTAATATGAGTGGAAAAAGGTGACATGAGCGTGTGACTCATGCCAAAATCGGGTTTCGGGTTTGTTTCGGGATTTAAGTTGGCTCGGGAATAGTTAAATGATGCTCGGGTTTAAATCGTAAAACCTTCTCTTTAATTCCGAATAAATTCAAAATAATTATATTAAATTATCATAAATTCAAATAAATCTTAATAAAAATAAATTAAATTTATTATTTTTCAAATATAATTTCGGTCTTTAAAATTACGAGATGAGTCGGGAAAAGTCAACGAAAGTCAAAGTTGACTTAAAAACGGGATTCTCATGGAATCTCGCAGAAATTCCAAATACGAACTCGGAAATTCCAAATTCGACTGGAAACAATAAATTCTTAATTAAAACTTAAGTTTGCTGAAAAGTATTCATAAAATATTTTCACTAGAAAAATAGGGTACTTTTCGGGTTGTTACAATCACCCCTCCTTTTAAAAAGTTTCGTCCTCGAAACTTAGAAGAAGGAATGTGCCATATATGTAGGTCTATTTCAAAACTTTTTTAAAAATATATTTATAATAAAAATACTGGGTCTTATCAATGGGGCGGAAGGTTCTCGTCTGCAGTTAAGAAGATCGACGTCCCAAGTCAAAGACTTAAAAGATACATTTTCGCATCAATAAATGAGAAAACTAGTTATCGAACGTCTCCAATAACGAGTCTCAACACTCCTTGACGGTAAAAATACTAGAAATCATCAAACATTTCCCTAAAGCTTTTAGTTCAAAATTCTATAGTAAAGGTAATAACTCTACTATCTATGCCTAAAATTTCTAACTAAAACTTCTAATAATCTATCTATAAGAGATGATATTCGATAGAAGGAACGGAATATTCGACAGAATAAATCGAATAGAAAAAAGGAAAGAAAGAAGGATGAACCCCAATACTATCTTCCCTCTATGAAAACTCAAATGTTGATCGTAACTCGACAATACTAACTGCAACAGAATCTAGTCCTCAAGAGAGTGCAATATATCCTCAACATTTTCAATCATCGGATTCCTACCAAAATATTTCATAAGCATGACACATCAAGTAACAACTCCCAATTATTCAAATTCAATTTGTATCTTCTAAGATCCATCGGTACGGTAAACTCCATAACTAACAACCCATGAAAGATTCCTTACGAACTCTAATCTTCTTAGCTCCATTAAAACTCTTATTGGAAACCACCATTAAAAATATTTATAATTAGGGAAACAAGACCGCTAACAACCACAAGGTAAAAGAGACTTACTATGAAATCCTTTGATCCAATTTATTCCAAAATTCATTATCCTAAGTTATTAACAATGGGCCTTCTCATCCTCCAAAAGTTGTATCATAAAACCTCTAAAGAGATTAGTCACACAATCTCATTTCACTTAACTTTTGCCAATCGTAGAGCAATGCGACCGTACATCAATTTATTTAGCTCCTTTAAACTCTCAACACATCGGTTTTCGCTTATGACAATATTCCTCAAGTTTGGTCATCCAAATCCAAAATTCCACAAGGTAATTATTCCCGTTAGGGTCCAACATTTAAAGACCATAATTTCCCAAGTAACACTTAAAGAATCACTAAAATTCTTAACCACAACTACCAACTATCATTATGATTATTTCGATCCTCAAAACGATATTGCAACATTAAGCTTTCATAGTCTAAAACCACTAGGAGAGTTTCATCCTAAGTTTATCCTCAAATCCTTATAATCATCTGAACATGAAACTAGCTTAATAGGATGGTTAGGTACCATATTCGAAACTTCTTCCTCAAGGTACCAACTCTCACCACCATAGGGTGAAATTAGATCTATACCATTTTCCTCAAATCACAAGTTCCTTCTAACAAACACTAATATTCCACCAAATTCAAAGTTCTTCCTACTAAGTATAATATACCACAAACAAATGGGTATGACATCCATAAAAATGTTACAAGAGGAAGGTAAGGATACCAATGGTAAGATGGAGGAACTATCTAGAGTAATTTCCAAGAGGCAAATAGGTTGGAAGAGAAAGAAGCTCCTAGATAGAAGGAAGAGAGCATAATACAATAAGGACGAGAGAATTCATAGATGACGAAGGAATTCACTTTAATTAAGCTTGTAAATCTTCAAATCTTCGGTAGAGGATACTCCTTCTAGGTAACACATATTCCACCAAGCCGTAATATTGCTCCTAGCAATTTGGCTAGCTACCCAAGCATAGCCTCCTTGGCAATTGTCTTCTCTATGAGGAGGGACCTTGTTGGCACTAACAACGATCTCTTCTACCCGAGGTCCAACCATCTTCATAAGAAACAAAACAAATTAAGTTACTCCTAACAATTAGCATAAACAAATAGACTACAACATAAATCCTAATCTACCCATCCTACCATTCTATCTCACAAGTTTATTATTTTATTAAGGTCAAGTTATTTATACAAGGGTACACAAACGTGCGTCGGGAGCAAAAATGCTCTGATACCAACTGTGACACCCTCAAATTTGCGGAAAGAAAAAAAGTAATTTAAATAAATAAAAGATGAGAATACGTTTCTAATAGGTTCACTTTAGTGAAAATCGGTAAATTTTAAAACCGGAACCTACTATTAAATATATTCATCATAACGAAGGTGTCTTTAAAGAAAAAGGTTCATAACAAAAGGAAAATAATATTATACATGAGAATTATCCAAAACGGGAGACATATCTCCCGTATAAATACGGAAATAAAAGAGTGTATAATATATACAATCCTAAGAACCGAATATAGGTCCAAGGTAATACTTCACTCGCTAGCTCGTCAATGTACCCAAGTATGCATCACAAACCTGCCAACCGCATTAAATATAAACACGGAAGCCACAGTCAGTGGGGAGTAACTCCGAGTTCTCCCAGCCACGAAATGTCGAGTTTAATAAAACATGAATACATAAAAGAGATGTATATGGAAAATACAAAACTTTAACATATACGATATGCTTTTCATGTTATGAAACAAATAACTAACATATAACCTAGCATATGAAAGCTATCATGTGAAACCGTTAACAATCTATAACACGAGGTAAGGAAGCTGGTATGCTAGCTCAGAGGTTACCCTGTAACGTGGCCATGATACACTCAAACCCTAATCAACACGTAATCATGTGAATCAGTTAACAATCGGTAATCCAAACTCTATCAACCTTAGCCGGCTTGCATCTCACCTTCTAAGATTCATAGAATCATACAAACATGAAAGACCAATACGTTTACAAACAGGCATAAGTTCCTAGTACCGTCAATAGTCGACTTCTGTAACTCGAGGCTATACCACAAGGTAGGAAAACATCCTAGTCCTAGACTGATCAGACCTAGCGACAACAGCTATTCCATTCCCCGTCCCATGACAAAACAGTACATGAGAATCTCTACTAGGCGACCCCCTAAGCAGAGTTGGCTAGTACTTAAGCTGGCTCCATTCCCAAAGTGGAACTATTAGGCAGCCATGCTCCAACTTGGAGATAAGCCCCCCAGGCCGGAACACAAAAGCTATCAAGCAGTGAACTATATACTCGTTAAAGATAGTAAGGCCTATCAATGTCATGGTCCAAGCTACTCATTTAGAATTAGAATGGTCAAGACGCCATATACTCATAATTCTCTATGGGTACTTAGTCAACACAACATATATCATACAATTCCACCGTCACAGAACCAACTTCCTATCAGGTGACTAATTGCATATAAATCATATTCAAATAACATATCGCCTCATATCTACTAAGGCTAATTCATTAATTAAATACAACCTTACTTGAAGACAAATCCCCGACCCGTGTCCCGCGACGGGTCATCAGTCAAAACGGGGCTGACTAGATCTTAGTTTGACCAAACCCGTTTGGTCAA
>JAIUZE010070986.1:0-66746 GCA_022085475.1 Heliosperma pusillum
AGACACATAAATGAGAAACGTGTAAAGAAGCTCATTGACAATGGGACTATCTCCCCATTTGATTACGAATCATTTGGCACGTGTGAATCATGTCTTATCGGCAAAATGACTCGAATTTCCTTCAAAGGTGTTGGAATGCGCGCTAGTGACCTATTAGGACTCATACATACTGATGTATGTGGACCTATGTCAATAAACGCAAGAGATGGCTATAGATATTTTATCACTTTCACGGATGATTTGAGTAGATACGGATATGTCTACTTAATGAAGCATAAAAGTGAGTCCTTTGAAAAGTTCAAGGAATACCAGAATAAGGTTGAAAACCAACTGGGAAGAAAGATTAAAGCACTTCGTTCAGATCGTGGTGGCGAATATCTTTCAAATGAGTTTGATCAGCACCTTAAAGACTGTAGTGTAATATTACAGTTAACTCCACCTGGAACACCTCAATTAAATGGTGTGTCCGAACGGAGAAATCGAACATTACTTGATATGGTTCGATCCATGATGAGTCACACGGTAGTACCTGATTCATTATGGGGTTATGCTCTTTTGTCAGCTGCTCTTATACTTAACCGAAGTCCGTCTAAAGCTGTAGACAAGACTCCATATGATTTATGGAAGGGAACGGTCCCTAACTTGTCCTTTATTCGGGTTTGGGGCTGCGAGGCTTATGTCAAGTGGAGACACAAGGATAAGCTCGGCCCGCGATCGGTCAAGACATACTTTATTGGTTATCCAAAAGGAATTTTTGGTCATTACTTCTATTCGCCTACCGAACAACGAGTTTTTGATGCGGCTAGTGCGAAGTTCTTAGAGAAAGAGTTTTTCGAGAATAAGTCAAGTAATAGAACCTTCGATCTGTCGGAGATTCAAGAACCAACAACCGAGCAACCAATGGAGGAAGAGGTTCCTTCAACTTCTGCTACGGTTAACATCTCTGTGGAACCTAGGAGGTCGGGTAGAGTCTCCCTTCCTCCAGACAAATACATTGGTATGGTCGAGGAAAATGAGAGAGATAATGTTTACTCCTAGAGAGTAACGAACCCGCTACCTATAAAGGTGCCATGACCTGTTCCGACTCTAAGCTATGGCTTGAAGCCATGCAATCCGAGATGGACTCCATGTATGAGAATGACGTATGGGATCTTGTTGATTTGCCTGATAAGGTACGGCCTCTTTAGTGCAAATAGCTTTATAAGATAAAGCATTCCGTAGAAGGACAACCAGACACCTATAAGGCACGGCTAGTGGCAAAAGGTTTCACTCAAGTGCAAGGATTGCATTATGATGAAATTTTTGCACCCGTAGTTATGCTGCGTTCCATTCGGATAATCTTAGCGATTGCCACTTTTCATGACTATGAAATTTGGCAGATGGATGTGAAAACCGCCTTCTTAAACGGTTATTTGGAGGAGGAATTGTACATGGTACACTCGAAGGTTTCATTGATCCTAAAAATCCTAAGAAAGTTTGCAAGCTTAAGCGTTCCATTTATGGACTTAAGCAAGCTTCTCGGAGTTGGAATCATCGTTTCGACCAGGTGATAAAAGAGAATGGTTTCCCTCGATCGGTCGAGGAACCATGCTTGTATGTCAAGTCGAGTGGGAGTAAGATTGTCTTCTTAATATTGTATGTTGATGACATACTCTTAATTGGGAATGACATCCCTCTCTTATCTTCGGTAAAAGTATGGTTAAAGAACCATTTCCAGATGAAATATTTGGGTGAGGCACAACGCATATTGGGGATCCGTATCTATAGAGATAGATCACGACGGATGTTATCACTCAGTCAGGAGTGTTATATAGATAAGATTCTTGAGAGGTTCAGCATGACCAACTCCAAGAAGGGGAACCTTTCAATGTTTTCTGGGATGTATTTGAGTAAAGCTCAGGCACCCAAGACATCGGAAGAGGTCGAGCGCATGAGTCGTGTTCCTTATGCATCAGCTATAGGATCGATCATGTATGCCATGATATGCACACGTCCGGACGTGGCATATGCATTGAGTATGACGAGTCGGTACCAAGGCAATCCAGGTGAAACACACTGGATGGTTGTCAAAAACATCCTTAAGTACTTACGAAGGACTAAGGATTGGGTATTGACTTATGGAGGAGACATTGAGCTATGCGCAATCGGTTACGCAGATGCTAGCTTCCAAACAGATCGAGATGACTCGAAATCTCAGTCTGGATTCGTCTTTACTCTTAATGGCGCTGCGGTCAGTTGGAAAAGCTCCAAACAGAGTGTTTTAGCAGATTCTACTACTGCGTCCGAGTACTATGCCGCTTCAGAAGCTGCAAAGGAAGCTATATGGATGCGTAAGTTCTTACAAGGACTAACCGTAGTTCCTAGTTCGAATGACCCTATCACCATCTATTGTGATAATAGATGTGCCATCTTCCAGGCTAAGGAGCCTAAGTCCAGCAACAAGTCTAGACATGTACTTCGGAAGTCTCACATGATCCGAGATTACGTGGAGCAAAAGGAGATAGTGATAGACAAGATTGCTTCGGATGACAACATCGCGGACCCTCTCACTAAACCGTTAAAATATGATAAGCATGAAGGGCACGTTATTTCCATGGGAATTAAACGAGTTCCTGAGTTACAGTAGCTGTTTTATGTGGATTAGATAAATGTATCTTTTTCATGCACTATTTATAACATCATCATATTGTTTCATATTTTGTTTTTCATGTGGATTGTACGACAACATTGAACGCCACAAAATGAACTGAATTATATTATAATTGTTTTGGTCCGTAATCGCCTACATGAGCTGATAACTCTGGCAATTATTCTGTGAAGTTGATTGATGGTGGGTTCAACGAGCCATAAGTCAAATGGTTGACTGATCGATCACATATACGAGTTATAAAGATACCTCGTAGAACATCGTGACAACGTTATGGAGTCCTAAATGTTTCAGAACATTAGGTGCCAGGTCGTGGATAGGACGTCCATAGTGTTCCTAAGAGTCGATTCTTTTGACTATCGACTGTCTCTTGAGATTAAGGCAGTTTTTGGGTGACTTTGGTTTCTTTCTCATGGTCGACCGTAACAGGAGGCTAAGTAGATTTTTCTGGGTCATTTCATACTGTGCTTGTATCTGCAAGATTCGAGTTGAGGAAAATATCCAACCTTTATCAGGTTTTGTTATTTCTCAGGGCCACTCGAGGAGTTGTAACTGAAATGCATGGCCATGCTCGAATAATGATTCGTTTATCAGTTAAGTTACTCTCTAGTCGGGAAAACCACTCTTGTTAATGATCGCTTGTAAAATGCGACCTTTGTAAATACGGAATTTGCAAATTGTTTTACATTGAGTGGGAGAATTTTATGGATATGAGAATCGGGTTATCGCACATACACTTGTAAGGACAAGTGGGAGATTGTTGGAGCTAGTGTCCTCCACAGTTAGTGTGATAACATGAATAAATCTCTTACAGGTTCACAGGGTATACTTTGTATTCTTATCAGTTAATTAACGTTTATCGATAACGGTTGGCTTGCTAGGAGTTTGACGTTATTGTCATTTTAATGGCGGTAATCAACTGGTCCATAAAAGTCACACCTAAAGGATGTGTCTGGGAGATGTGATTATATGAATAATATAATCATATTGATGCCTTATTATATGACTAAAAGGTTAGTCAATGTATATGACTAAAAGGTTAGTCAATGTAATGATGATACGATTATTTAATAACGATTAAATAATATTAGCTGAGACGAATTAAATGCAATTCATAATTGAATATAAACCGTTATATTTAATCAATGTATATAATATAAGCTTAAACGAATTAAAATGTTAATTCGTAATTAAACATAATATGTTATATTTAATTAGCAAATTAGAAATATACGGATATTTATAGTTGACGTATATATTATATTACATGCTAATATAACCGAAAGAGGAAAGAAAAAATAGTCTTTTCTTCTCTTAATGTTTTGGTTAATAGGAGATAAAATAAGGGAAAAAGATCTCCTATTATTCTCTTATGGTAACTAGGTCAAAACCCTAAGAACAAGAGTAGTAAAAAGAGGAGAGACTCCTCCTTCTACTACTCTAGTGGAACGGCCGGACATAGCAGAGGAGAACAAGAAAATTTATGATTTTTCTCTCTAATTCTCTCTATCATTCATCATCACAAAAGAAAAATTAGCAGTAACTTTTCTCTAAAATTCTAGCACAAGCAAGGCATATCTCAGAGCATCGTGGGTGCAACAATTAGGAGAATATCGATTTCGATATTGTTCATAGGCCAAATTTGCTAGGACCAAAGGTTAATTCTAAATTCCTATAATTTTATATTATGCAATTCATTTATGACTCGTAATTCATAAACTATAGTTTCGTTATAATCCTTAATTTAATGACGAAATATACCGATATTTCCCACACTAACGACTCCTACCCGCGCAACATGTTCTGTTGCATTCACGTGTCATGGTTGCCCTGGCCAAACCAATTCCTACTTACTACTTTGGGACCTCATATAGCAAACATGCCTACCAAGATCGTTCGTGCTTCATCTGTGTTTGAAGCTAATGCGCGGAGCCTTCTTCTAGTAATGGGTCAATTTTCTCCCCTTGCTGATACTTTAATCACTTTCATCGTCACTTAAAAAAACTACTCTCTGGCAAACACATTTCCAGTCCCCATCGGTCAGTATCAGTATCATACGCTGACTGAAAATCGAAGACTACTTCATCAACGACGACTTTGGTCAGTCAGTCTTGCAACGAGTTAGTTAGGAATGCCTATTTTTTCCTAGGTTGCATGTATGTTTTCCTTGTGTGATATAATTTAATATATTCAATTTACTATTGTCAAAAAAAAAAATTAAGGGTAGTTTTTTGATTGAATTCTCAATGAAAAAAATTGTGAAAATAATTGATATCTGTTAATTTGAACAATAATTGAAGTTATGATAATATTATGAATAATGCTACGAATACTCTAAACAGTAAGACTTGCTTAAGACGAGTATATCCGTCTAAAGCTTTAAATGGGTCATATAATAACAAGTGACAATATAAAAGACAACTTTTGTTATTCTCTAGGCAACAAGTGGGATAATTGGTATGTATTTGATCCGTCTAACACTTAAGACCGTTAATGTCCGTCTTAAATGACAATTTGTGTTTTAGATATTGGCCATTTAGGTAGAGTATGCTTCATTATAATTCGATACCGGGGCGGATGTACTTGTTAACAATGGGTTGCACTAAGGTTGGCCTTTATTTTTACATTATTACTCCGTATTTAATATTTTATATGATTTCCCAATATTATTTACCATTATTCAACTCTTAATTCCCGCCTTTATTCATTTCTTTGTTCCCACATAATTCTCCTTCAATTCTATCTTGCGGTTTCTTATTTCCATACTCCCATATTTTCCAATTCCCATCGATTTCCATTGTTATTGATGCCCAAGTCTTACTTATTGTAACCATGTAATTTCATTGAAGATGTATGAAACCATGATAGATTTTGGAGTTTTGTTCTGGTAAAAATTTACCGCGTGATTAATTTATGGTTGTGGATTATAGCGGCCGTCTATAATGGTGAGACAAATAATAATGTGATGACGAAAGCGAATATAAAATGCAAAGAAAAGAAATATGAACACAAGAGATTGGTGACGCGGAAACCCAATGTGGGAAAAAGCGCGGAGGGAGTCGGAATCCCGCCAACTATTCATTATAAACGCGGTGGGAAGTAGTAAAAGTATGGAGCTTACAACCCTTTTTCTATATAATATGCTCTAAACACTTGAGATGGCTCGAATATTAATGAGGGAGTTATAATTTTCAAGCGTATTGGGGTAATTGTGAGATGATCGTTGTTGCCCTAGTTCTCTTTGTTTTATACTCGATGCAGGCTAGGTCTTCTCTCAGCTGCTCCTCCAGGCGCCTTCTCCAAGATAATAACAACCTCGTCCTAGAAAATAGGGAGTTTTTGTTTTGACTCATTCCCTTGTTGACTCCTTCCAATATGCTTTATAACTAGTCTTCTAGTTTTTAGTAATGGCCTCCATCCAACGGTCCCCACTATGCAATGTCAGCGATCCATGCTAACTAACATCTACCAACGGATGTGCGCGACATGTCTCTCTTAAAAAGCTTAATTTTTACCCATAACAATTGCCACCAATTTCTAGTCCAAATTGCTTTGGGCGGGAATTTATTTATCCAACCGCCACGTCCTAAGAACATGTGACTCTTAGGTTACATCAAGTTTCCCCATTGTTAAACCGCCCCCTACGTTTTTACCTTCACCACAATTACTTTTTTCAACTTCTTTTTTTTTTTTTTTCAAATCTTCTCTTATCTTTTCATCTTCTTCCAGGTAACGCCTCCTCTTCTCTTCTCCGTCCATGGCTCGAAAATCGACTGGTCATCTGCCTCATGAACGTTTCGACCCTTTCCCCTGCGGCGGTATATTGTCCGTGACACATTCACATAACTCGATTTTCACTGCTTCCGATCTCCCTGAGATAAGGGAGATGTTCGGTTTTTCTAATACCATCGTAGTGTTGTTCCTCTTCCCGACCAAAGGGATGACTTTGCAAGGCTGGGGTGGACGTGCTTGTATGATTATCCTTTACGTCTTGGCCTACGATTAACTTTTCCTTCCTTGATCCAGGAGTTTCTGGTTACCAATAGCCTGGCCGTATGCCAGGTTGTTCCTTACGCATGGCGGAGACTGCTCTCGGTCTGTGACACGAATGATAACTTTCGCTGCGGAATCGACCTTGGTGACCTGGCCCACTTGTTTTCGGCCAGGTCTTTTGGGCGCGGCCAGGTGACTATTAGCACTCATGATGGTGAAGAAAACATTATTATCTTCCCGGCCAAACCCAAATATAGCCAATGGTTCCATCGTTTTATCTTTGTCGAGATTAGCTCTCTTCCCCCTCCTATTGATTATCTGTTCAGCAGCTGGCGCTCCACCAAAGGTATTTTGCATGGCCTTGCTTTTATCCGTTTTTTGAAGCTCACACTTCTTACTTGTTTTTTCGTGAAAATTTGTTCAAGCTTGTTCCTTCTTCTGACGACGAGGTGTTATCTCTGACGATAATGCTCGGTCCTCCACTTATTCAAAGAACTTACGGGAATCTGCTTCAGGATTCGATGTTAGTCCCTGTTGGACCAATTTGATAGTTTTGATAATGACATATGTTTACGTGATAATATGCTTTACTCGATATATCATATGCGTGTAATTGTGTGCTTTAGTCTTATTATAGCTAGCAACAATTATGAGAAGAAAGATCAAAGTTAGACATAACTTTGATAAAGTCTGTGAGACAAAGTTATACCAACTTCAGGAATAACTTTGGAAGTGAACTTGGAAGTTATAGCTAACCAGGCATAACTTTAAGGAAAATCGCTTCAACCAAGATCTACATAAATCTACACAAGACTCGAGATGGAGGGTCTTTGTGATCAAGATGAAGAGATGATCCGTATACTGAAGATCTTTGTGAAGATTAGATAGTATAGGTCGTCATTCGGTAACTATTCCATTCGAGAGATTTTATGTTCAAAAGTTATAGCTTTAGTCTATGATTTTGATTGATAATAATTGATGCACGACTCTTTTAAAAACAAACTCTAAAAATAATAAATATTTGCTCAAAGGTTTGCTTTAAAACGATTTTGGAAAATCAACACAAGTAAAATAGATGCCGTGTGAATATGTGTGTATTTCGTGTATAGTCGTGTTTTGCAATTTGTATGTGAAGGAGTATTTATAGTAGTAGAATCATAGTAGATCTAAAACCCTAGTATAATATTTAATAAAGATACTTATCTTATCATAAAATAACATTTGCTTATCTTTTAGAAATATCTTTATCTCAAAATATTATTTGGTTTATCTTATAGAAATATATTTATCTTTATATCTCAAAATATTGTTGTAAAGATATAGTATAATCCTAGATTAGGTAAACTAAGGAAACAACCTATGGAGGCCGAATCCTAGCTCACGAAACCCTAGGAGGCACGCATCCCTAGGTGGCACAAACTAGGTTTCACGAAACCCTAGATGGCTCAACCTAGGTGGGCTAATTAGGTTAACAACAAATTGAGATAGAATATATTAGAAACCCTAGGTAGCATGACAACCCATAAGTTGTATTACTAACCAATAGAATCTCATAAATATATTCTCTATTAAAATAATTGATAAATATAAAAAAAACTCTTTCACTTTTGAAAACATTTCAAAACATTTTATTTCCAAAATCATGCATCAATATTTTATCATTCAAAATCATAGGCTAAAGCTATAACTTTTGAACATAAAATCTCTCGAATGGAATAGTTACCGAATGACGACCTATACTATCTAATCTTCACAAAGATCTTCAGTATACGGATCATCTCTTCATCTTGATCACAAAGACCCTCCATCTCGAGTCTTGTGTAGATTTATGTAGATCTTGTTTGAAGCGATTTTCCTTAAAGTTATGCCTGGTTAGCTATAACTTCCAAGTTCACTTCCAAAGTTATTCCTGAAGTTGGTATAACTTTGTCTCACAGACTTTATCAAAGTTATGCCTAACTTTGATCTTTCTTCTCATAATTGTTGCTAGCTATAATAAGACTAAAGCACACAATTACACGCATATGATATATCGAGTAAAACATATTATCACGTAAACACATGTCATTATCAAAACTATCAAATTGGTCCAACAAATTCCCCCTTTTTGATGATGACAAGTCTCATATGATTTTCTCTTAACAAAGTGACTAAGTATAGTTCCCCCTCAACAAAGCACTCCAAAGTTATAGCAACTTTGATCGCAAGAACAAAACAACTTAGCCAAAGTTATAGCTTGAGAGAATTTAAGAGATAACGAGTCTTGACAAGGAGCAAGCTTAAGCAAAGACTCAAATCATATCATTTCTTCCCCCTCTTGGCATCATTGAAAAGACAAGAACAAAGACATGAAACGACTAGAATAACACATGTCAAGGCAAGAAATAGATATGCAAAATACGCAATATAAGACGATATATATCAAGCAAAATAAAGTGCAAATGTTGATTAAACTACAAACCACAAAATATATTGTTAGTTGCCATTGGGCCGAATAGACAATGTCAAAATAAGCCAAATGGGCCGAATAGGATTAGTAGTTTAAGAGTTAAAACAACCAAGGATAGAAAAATCAAGGCATTTTGGGTTGACGGATTTTGTTAGGATCGACATAACCGGGCCTAGTGCGGTACTCAAGAGTGGAAAGACGGTCAAGGCAATTAGACACATGAGAAGCTTGAGCGGTGAGGCAAACATCAAAGTTCCGAACTTTCAACGAAAGAGCCTCCGTCGCATCGTAGATAGTACGCATTCCCTCACGCATCTCCGTCCCGCTCTTAACCAACGACCCGCCTTGGCTCACCAAGAAAGTCATCCTATCCCTTTGCCTATATGCCTCTTGCTTACAATCGATAATATTTCGTTCCAACTTAGCAAGGCGATCATCCACACCATCCATCCATGTCCTCATCTCATGACTCACACCCGACCCACCTTGGTCACGGGTTGAGCCCAAAGAACCCACGGCCACGGCTTGAACAACCGTGTCCAAAACCGTCTCAATTTTCTTATCCTGCGCATCCAAGCGCTCCATAATACTACCAATGTACATATCCAATTTTGATTCAATCACAGAAAAATCAGCCCCACCCGAAGACAATCCAACCGAACCTCCTTTAACCAAAAATAACAATTCCGGACCATTAGCATCAAGCTTCATAAATTTCAAGAACGTATCACACATCTCATCCTTTACCGCGACCCCATAATTTTGCACATTAACAACTCCCTTTGACTCAAAAAGCCGAGACAGCCACATGCCATACGGCAAGTCAAGAGTAGAGTAAAATTTGTCTTCGGTCACTGAGAAAGCGGTTTGTGAAATACGATTAAAAACAAGAGAAGGTAAATTAACCCGATTGCCCTCCAACCAATGCTTAACGACTAACATCTCATAGCATGCAATTTTATCACGTCCGCCCCGTCGCGGAATCACAGTATTCCATAAAAAGTTTAACAGAAATTTCAGTTTCGGAGAAACACTACCAGCCAACACACAACTCGACACCGTCGCCCCAACATCAAAATACTGCTTAACCTCCAGCTTAGCCACGTCCGTCAGTTCTTCCCATGACGTACTCGGATTGATTTTGATTCCATCATCAGGAACCAAAAACAGAGTACAAAAGTCCGTCACGGAAAACGAAACTGCACGGCCATTTATGACGGCATGCAAGACTCCATTGTCTAAAGAAACAGAGGAAAAGAACTGGATTACCTCAATCGGATACACCGGACCCGAAAACTCAGCCACCGTTTCCCATTCTTGGAAATTCAGAAAATCCGAAAAGAATCCCAAAGCCCTATACTTGTCACACCAAGCCTTAGGATAATACCGACCACCGTGTATTCCATATTGAGCAACCCGGTTCACAAGTTTTCTTTCGTCTTTTGTAAGACGGAGTTTATCAATTCCCAAGGATGTTTCTTGCGGCGAAAAATCACGAAGAGTTACCCGTGTGGTTTCCTCGGAAACCGTGTCAATGGTTTCGGTTGTGGCTTCTTCTTGGAGTCTTCCTTTCCCTTTGTTTAACCGTCTTCTCTTAGTACCCTCGAGACCCGCACCCGACTCGGTTTGGTTTGGGTTGGGTGATTGTTGTGTGGGAGGAGAAGAGGTATTTTTAGGCATGCTTGGCTTGGGGGTTTTAAGATTTGGGTTTTTGGCAATTTTTGATCTAGTGGAAGCCATTGATGAATGCTTGAAAAATTGATGGTAAATTTTTGTTGTTGTGGTAGGGGTGCCGTGAAAAAGAGAGAGAAGGAGTAAAAATTAGGTGATGTGTTTATGTGGTGAAAGTGATGGTTGATGGGTAATTATGATTGTGTAAGAATTAGGGTGACTTTTGTACTTGGGCACATGGTGTGCCGGCCCCAATCCCCTATTTTCCTTTTTTTTTTTTTTTTTTTTTAATTTGAATTTGGGTAGAAAAAGGAATCTTTGGTGGTTAATTTTGGGATATGGTAAGGATAGAGTTTGGTAAATAAAAGATATGGTAAGGATATTTATTTGAGAATTTCGGCCAAAAAGAATTACATGGGTAGAATTTTGGTTTGATTAGGAAAGTGAATAAGATAGGTTTTTGGCAAATAATGTGGTTCATAATTCAATTTCCATAAAACACTAAATGTGCAAGATACTCACGTAAAATATATTATATTAAACACAAATATACTAGCAATGAAATATGCGGACACAGTCATATAATCTCGTCTTAATCTAGCCAGTCACGCAGGTTCACAAAATAAATAAGATGAATTTAATTGCTACCGATTAAACCAATTTCCAACCGCAAAATCTCAAAACGTCTTCTCGCTAACGCCTTTGTTAAAATGTCAGCCCATTGAACATCAGTACTACAAAATTCGAGTTTAATGTTGCCCTTTTCTACATGGTCACGCAAAAAATGATGTCTAATGTCTATATGCTTAGTACGAGAATGCTGAGCTGGGTTCTTAGAAATAACAATAGCACTCGTATTATCACAGAAAACAGGCATACAACCAACATTAACACCATAATCACATAGTTGTTGCTTTAACCAAAGTAGTTGAGAACATACCAGTCCTGCAGCGATATATTCGGCTTCTGCAGTAGATAACGCAACCGAATTTTGCTTCTTTGAGCCCCACGTTATTATGCAAGGTCCAACAAAAGTAGCGAATCCAGAGGTACTTTTTCTATCTAAAGAACATCCTGCATAATCTGCGTCTGAATATCCTACTAGATTGAAATTACACTCAAGTGGATACCACAAATATAAGTTAGATGTACCAATTAAATATCTCAAGATACGTTTAACTGCAATCATATGTGATTCCTTAGGACATGATTGAAATCTAGCACAGACACATACGCTGAACATAATGTCAGGTCTACTTGCAGTCAAATATAATAAAGAACCAATCATACCTCGATATGTAGTCTCATCTACGGACTTACCATTTTCGTCTAAGGTCAACTTTTTGTCAGTTACCATAGGTGTGTCCATTGGATGAGCGTTCTCCATACCAAATTTTCTGATTAGCTCCTTGACATATTTTTGTTGGTGAATCTTTATGCCTTCTTTGGTTTGTTGAATCTGCAATCCTAGGAAGAATTTCAATTCTCCCATCATGCTCATTTCAAATTCTGAGGTCATAAGATCTGAAAAATACTTGCACAATTTATTGTTAGTAGAACCAAAAATAATATCGTCTACATAAATTTGAGCAACAAGTAAATCAGAACCCTCGGATTTTAGAAATAGGGTTTTGTCGACAGATCCTCTCTTAAAATTGTTTTGTAATAAAAATTTTGACAATCTGTCGTACCAAGCCCTAGGCGCTTGTTTCAAACCATATAAAGCTTTGTCGAGTTTAAAAACATGGTTTTGAAACTTGCTATTCAAAAATCCAGGAGGTTGTTCAACAAAAACCTCTTCTTCCAAATAACCGTTAAGAAATGCAGTCTTAACGTCCATTTGGAATAATTTCATTCCTTTATGAGCTGCGAAGGCGATTAGCAAGCGGATAGCTTCAAGTCTTGCTACTGGAGCGAATGTTTCGTCATAATCAATCCCTTCTTGTTGATTATAACCTTGAACAACCAATCGAGCCTTGTTACGAACAATAACTCCTGAATCATCTAATTTGTTTCTAAATACCCATCGAGTACCAATCACAGTTCGATTAGGAGGTCGTGGCACAAGGTGCCATACTTTATTACGTTCGAACTGTTGAAGCTCCTCTTGCATAGCCACAATCCAGTCGGATTCTGCAAGAGCTTCCTTGATGTTGGTAGGCTCTATGGTAGACAGAAAGGAATAGAATGAACAAAAGTTATTTAATGTTCGCCTCGTTTGAACTCCTTTATTCAAACTCCCTAGGATCGAATCCATAGGGTGAGAACTCTTATATTTCCATTTCTTAGAGTTCCTAGGCTCATCATCATCTGATGAACTCTCATTTTCCTCAAATGATTCAGAATCAAGATTGGTTCCCCCTGAGTTGGACTCTGGGGTTATAGCTGAAGTTGGTACAACTTCAGTTACACCATCTTGGTTCTGGTTCAAAGTTATAGCATCATCAGCTATAACTTCAGTTTCCTTTTCCTTGTTTTGAGAAGAGACATTCGTATCATCAACAATTGTCTCAGTTCTCTGTTCAAGGTCATTTGCGGATTTATCAAGTTCATCATTGATTCCTTCAATAACTTCTTCATTATTTTCTGGCACGTCATCTCTGGAGAGGCGAAAGTCTGGATCATTCATGTCCTCTTCTTCATTCTGTTCAACTTGCTCAGGCACATTATCTTCATCAAATACAATATGAACACTTTCTTCTATGCACAACGTTCTTTTGTTAAAAACTTTGAAAGCTTTACTATGATTAGAATAACCAACAAACACAGCTTCGTCACTTCGTGGATCAAATTTGCTCAAATTACTTTTTCCATTATTATGGACAAAACATTTACTCCCGAAGCAACGAAGGTGAGCTATATTGGGTTTTCTCCCTCTTAAAAGTTCATAGGGAGTCTTTTTAAGAATAGGTCTAATCATAGCTCTATTGTGCACATAGCATGCAGTACTTATGGCTTCTGCCCAAAAGCTCTTAGGAAGGCCACTACACAAAAGCATAGTGCGGGCCATGTCCTCTAATGTTCTATTCATACGTTCCACGACACCATTTTGTTGTGGGGTTCGTGGTGCAGAAAAGTTATGTCCTACACCATTCTCCCTACAATATTCTATAAAAGCTTGATTATCAAATTCGGTGCCATGATCCGTACGAATGGAAACTAACTTTTTATCATACTTGTTTTGGGCGAGCTTCATTAGTACTACAAACTCATCGAAAGTTTCATCTTTAGTAAATAGAAAGATAGGCCATACATACCTGGAGTAGTCGTCGACTAGGACGAATACGTACCTTGATCCACCGCGGCTTCTAACTTTCATAGGTCCACATAGATCCATGTGTACCAACTCAAGTGGACGCTCTGTACTTACTACTCGTTTCGTTTGAATGAAGATCTAACTTGTTTACAACGGGCACATGAGTCACACATCTTTTCTTGTTCGAATTTGATTGAGGGAAGACCCTCAACTAAATCCCAAGACTTAAGTTTCTTTAAAATCGTTGGACTGATGTGTGCAAACCTCTTGTGCCACAAGCATGAATCATCCACAGTGACTTTCATGCACGTAAAGGAACTTGTAGTGACTTTGTTTAAATCAATCATATACACGTTCCGTTTACGTAGACCTTCTAAGATAACATTGCTAGTTCCTTCAACTATTATACGACAAACATTTGAATGAAAAACGACTTTGTTGCCTTTGTCACATAGTTGAGAGATACTTAGCAAGTTATGCTTAAGGCCATCTACCAGATAGACGTTATTGATAGCATGTGAAGAAGATATACCAATCTTACCTACACCGATTATGTTGCCCTTCTTGTTGTCTCCAAAGGTGACCTTGCCACCGTTGAAGGGTTCTAGTGAAAGAAAAAGATTCTTGTTTCCAGTCATGTGTCTCGAACATCCACTGTCGAGATACCATAGATTATTTTCTTTCACTATTACCTGCAAGAGAATCAAATACAGCTTTTAGGTACCCACGCTAAGTTGGGTCCTTTATGGTTAGTGACTCTATATATTTGATCCTTCCTAACCCATACCTGTTTGACAATTCTTTTCTTCTTAGGATAGGGTTTGCTAGATTTATTATATTGATTATTGTTACGACGCACATTAGGTTTAAATGACTGCTTCTGATTCACATAAGATTTAGATTTTGAAGGTACCGATGTGTAATCGAAAGCCATGTCATAAAACCACCTGAACTCATTGTTTCTAATCTCATCACGTTGAGATTCAGGTTCAGACTCATTAACACTAGACACGTCATGCTCTTTCACACAATCAGTTTGATTTTTGTTGTCATTAACATATTTAACACAATTATCTTTAACATGACCGTTGTGACCACAATAATTGCAAATCAGATATTCTGAAAGATTGACATACTTTCTTCTTCTGAAATCACGGTCAGAAGGAGTGGATTTGCACTTATCATGGTCTCTACGACTATAGCATTCATGACCAAGACCCATCTTCATGTTATTGTTAGACTGTTCGGTAAGGAAGTCTA
Organism: Heliosperma pusillum; assembly: GCA_022085475.1. Lineage (NCBI taxonomy): Eukaryota > Viridiplantae > Streptophyta > Magnoliopsida > Caryophyllales > Caryophyllaceae > Heliosperma > Heliosperma pusillum. Next base: position 15,277 of record JAIUZE010070986.1, read on the forward strand.
AGACCTTTTGACTTCCTTCCCACTTATCATGAACTTTTCGTGCATGTAGGAGCAATTCCTTCAAAGACTGAATTTCCTTTTCACACAACGAATGATCTACATTCGAGTCTTTGGAGGGATTGTTCTTTTTGAAATTTTCACGAAAATCATTGAAACGTTTGTTCAAGATAAGTTTCTCCTCATTATGTTGACTTTTGGCTTGGGAGAATTCAGCCTTTAATTCTTTCAATTGCTGAGAAAGAAAAGAGTTTACTTTCTCGTGATCAAGGATAACAACTTCCTTTGCCTTAGCCTCAGATTGTAAACGCGCATTGACTTTCTTCAATTCTAAAGTTATAACTTCATTAGCTATAACTTTGGCTTGAAGATGCTTAATGTTGAGTTTCAACTCTGAGATTGTAGCTTCATTAGCTATAACTTTAGACTCAAGAGCTTCTTTCTCAACATTTGTCTTGTCTGAAGTTATAGCTGAAGTTGCCATAACTTTAGACTTGAGCTTTTTAGCTTTGGACTTAAGAAGTTGGTTTTCCTCAGCAATGTCAAGAATTTGTTCTTTAAGATCTTTTAATTCAAGACTCTGCTCATGACAATGATCTAAGGCTTCTTCAAAATACTTAATTAAAGACTTCTTAGATAAATTCTTAACTTGCTTTTTAAGTTCAAGATGACTAACCTTTTCATCATCTTCTGAATCTGGTTCTGAATCTGAGTTGCCAACAAGACACATCTCGGATTCGCTTTCATTGTCACTGTCAGAAATTAGGTCAAGACTGACGTTGCTTAGACACAAGTTGGCGACTTCCTCTTCTTCGGATTCGTCATCCTCTGTGTCGAGATCTCCCCAGCAATAAGCCATCATTACTTGCTTGAATTCCTTCTTGGTTTTGTCTCGTTGATTTTTGTCTTTGATTTTCTTCCATGTGGGGCAATCTTTGATCATGTGATCATGATCCCCACATTTGAAGCAACCACGACTTGAAAGAGACCCTTTTGACTCAATTGGCTTTTTGTAAGATTTATTAGTGTTATTGTTAAACGTTTTCCCTTGTGGTTTATTAAAGAACTTTTTCTTAAAACGTCTAGCAAATAACACTGTTTCATCTTCAAGATCCGAATCTTGTCTTTCACTAGATTCGGCCTGTAGAGCCACCTTCTTGCTATTACTATCATTTGCCGCATCTTCATCAAGAGTAATCTCATGAGCCATTAGGGTTCCAAGTAGCTCTTGAAAAGATAGGTTAGATAGGTCTTTACATTCCTCAATTACCGTCACCTTAGGTCTCCATCGTTTAGATAGACTTCTAAGGATCTTTCTGGCAATTTCCTCGGAGTCAAAAGTTTTTCCAAGATTTTTCAATTCATTAATGATACTGGAGAAGCGAGTAGACATGCTGTCAAGCGATTCATTTTGTTCCATGGAGAACAATTCGTATTTTTGCATAAGTAGAGCTATGCGTTGCTTTTTGACAACAGTCGTCCCCTCATAAGCTAACTCAAGACCATCCCATATTTCCTTGGCAGTAGAACTAGATGAGAAACGATCAAATTCAGTATGGGTCATGCCGTTTTGCAACAGACTAATAGCCTTTGAATTTTTTTCAGCTTTCTTATAATCTGCCTCAACATAGTCATCTTCTTTCTTTTCGATGGAAGTGCCTGTAGCCGTTCCAAGCATGATCTTATTTGGACCATTCTTAATGATTAGCCAACACTCCCAATCGTTACCCTTTATGAAATGGGTCATCATATTTTTCCATAAACTGTAGTTCTTCCCATCGAATACGGGACACTTCAGATGTTGGGAATCCATTAAAATAAAATTAAATGCAGCGGAAAATAAATAAAAATAAAAAGATAAATGGATCAGACTCCTTGCTGTAAGGCAATCAAGAGCACGAGGCTCTGATACCAATTGTAGAGTCTATTGATCGAATACGATACGAAAGAGGGGGGGTGAATTGAGTATTAAAAACTAGCCCCACTTTTTCGATTTATATGATATGTAATTAATTATTTGATCTTTTGAATTAAAATCAACTAATTAATTAATCAAAGTAAGCGCGAATAATGAAATAACGAAAAGTAAAGAGATAAGAGAGAGGCACACGATTTTGAAGTGGTTCAGTTTCACACGTTGAAACCTACGTCCACTAGTCTCGATTAATAATTTTTAGTACCTTTCTACGGATTACAAAAATTACCAACCCACTCGTATAATCAACACTATGATTATAACTCAAGGTGAGTATCGCTAAATACTCTATACTAATCTTACGCTAATAAGAAAGTACAATATAACTCACACAGATTCCCGTTAAAGAATTGTAATCTTATAATGATGTAGTATTATCCAATAACGTATTTCACTCAAGCGATTGATAATAATTGATGCACGACTCTTTTAAAAACAAACTCTAAAAATAATAAATATTTGCTCAAAGGTTTGCTTTAAAACGATTTTGGAAAATCAACACAAGTAAAATAATATGCCGTGTGTGTAGTGTATGTCGTGTAAATTGCAATTTGTATGTGAATGAGTATTTATAGTAGAAGAATCATAGTAGATCTAAAACCCTAGTATAATATTTAATAAAGATATTTATCTTACCATAAAATAATATTTGCTTAGCTTTTAGAAATATCTTTATCTCAAAATATTATTTGGTTTATCTTATAGAAATATATTTATCTTAATATCTCAAAATATTATTGTAAAGATATAGTAGAATCCTAGATTAGGTAAACTAAGGAAACAACCTAGGTTGGCCGAAATCCTCTAGCTCACGAAACCCTAGGAGGCACGCAACCCTAGGAGGCACAATACTAGGTTTCCACGAAACCCTAGATGGCTCCAACCCTAGGTGGGCTAATTAGGTTAACAACAAATTGAGATAGAATATATTAGAAACCCTAGGTAGCATGACAACCCATAAGTTGTATTACTAACCAATAGAATCTCATAAATATATTCTCTATTAAAATCATTGATAAATATAAAAATAAAACTCTTTCACTTTTGAAAACATTTCAAAACATTTTATTTCCAAAATCATGCATCAATATTTTATCATTCAAAATCATAGGCTAAAGCTATAACTTTTGAACATAAAATCTCTCGAATGGAATAGTTACCGAATGACGACCTATACTCTCTAATCTTCACAAAGATCTTCAGTATACGGATCATCTCTTCATCTTGATCACAAAGACCCTCCATCTTGAGTCTCGTGTTGTTTTATGTAGATCTTGCTTGAAGCGATTTTCTTTAAAGTTATGCCTGGTTAGCTATAACTTCCATGTTTACTTCCAAAGTTATTCCTGAAGTTGTTATAACTTTGTCTCACAGACTTTATCAAAGTTATGTCTAACTTTGATCTTTCTTCTCATAATTGTTGCTAGCTATAATAAGACTAAAGCACACAATTACACACATATGATATATCGAGTAAAACATATTATTACGTAAACACATGTCATTATCAAAACTATCAAATTGGTCCAACAAATTCCCCCTTTTTGATGATGACAAGTCTCATATGATTTCCTCTTAACAAAGTGACTAAGTATAGTTCCCCCTCAACAAAGCACTCCAAAGTTATAGCAACTTTGATCGCAAGAACAAAACAACTTAGCCAAAGTTATAGTTTGAGAGAATTTAAGAGATAACGAGTCTTGACAAGGAGCAAGCTTAAGCAAAGACTCAAATCATATCATTTCTTCCCCCTCTTGGCATCATTGAAAAGACAAGAACAAATACATGAAACGACTAGAATAACACACGTCAATGCAAGAAATAGATATGCAAAATACGCAATATAAAACGATATAAACCAAGCAAGATCAAGTGCAAATGTTAATTAAGACTACAAACCACAACATATATTGGTAAGTGCCATTGGGCCGAATAGAACAATGTTAAAACAAGCCAAAATGGGCCGAATAGGATTAGTAGTTCAAGAATAAAACAACCAAGGATAAGAAAAGCAAAGCATGTGGGTAGGCGGTTGAGGCTAGGGTGCTTTATAACCGGGCCTAGTGCGGTACTCGAGAGTGGAGAGATGGTCAAGGCAAGAAGACACATGTGTAGCTTGAGCGGTGAGACAAACGTCAAAGTTCCGAACTTTCAACGAAAGAGCCTCCGTCGCATCATAGATGGTACGCATCCCCTCACGCATTTCCGTTCCACTTTTAACCAAAGAACCGCCTTGGCTCACCAAATATTTCATCCGATCCCTTTGTCTATACACTTCTTGTTTACAATCGACAATGTTCCTTTCCAACTTAGCAAGGCGATCATCCATACCCGTCATCCATGTCCGCATCTCTCGACTCACACCCGACCCACCTTGGTCACGGGTAGAGCTAGAGGAACCCATTGCCACGGCTTGAACAACCGTGTCCAATACTGCATCAATTTTCTTGTCTTGCGCGTCTAAGCGCTCCATTACACTACCTATGAACATATCCAATTTTGACTCAATCCCGGAAAAATCAGCCCCACCCGACTGTAACCCGACCGAACCTCCCTTTGTTAAAAACAACAACTCCGGGCCATTAGCATCTAACTTCATAAACTTTAAGAACGTATCACACATTTCATCTTTTACGGTGACCCCATAATTGTTCACATTAACAACTCCTTTCGACTTGAGGAGCCTTGATACCCACATTCCGTAGGGTAGATCAAGAGTGGAATAGATTTTGTCTTCGGTCACCGAAAAAGCGGTTTGTGAAATACGAGAGAAGACAAGAGAAGGTAAGTTAACCCGGTTTCCCTCCAACCAATGCTTCACGACCAACATCTCATAGCATGCAATTTTGTCCCGTCCTCCCCGACGCGGAATTACGGTATTCCATAAAAAGTTTAACAGAAATTTCAATTTTGGTGACACACTTCCCGCCAACACACAACTCGACAACGACGCCCCAACATCAAAATATTTCTTAACTTCCAACTTAGCCATGTCCGTCAGTTCCTCCCATGACGTACTCGGATTGATTTTGATTCAATCATCAAGAACCGAAAACAGAGTACAAAAGTCCGTCACGGAAATCGAAACTGAACGGCCATTTATGACGGCATGCAATACTCCATTGGTTAACGAAACAAAGGCGAAAAATTGTATTACCTCAATCGGATAGACCGGACCCGAAAACTATGCCACGGTTTCCCATTCTTGAAAATTCAGAAAATCAGTAAAGAATCCTAAAGTCGCGCATTGTAACACCCGGAAATGTACTCTATTTTTCTAGTGAAAATATTTTACGGATACTTTTCAGCAAATTTAAGTTTTAATATAGAATTTAATTTTCCGAGTCGAATTTAGAATTTCCGAGTTCATATTTGGAATTTGGGCGAAATTCCATGAGAATCCCGCCTTAAGGCGAGTTTGACTTTTCTTGACTTTTGAGTCCTCTTTGACTTTTCTTGACTTTTGAGTCGTCTTTGACTTTTCTTGACTTTTGAGTCGTCTTTGACTTTTCTTGACTTTTGAGTCGTCTTTGACTTTTCTTGACTTTGGAACCGTCTTTGACTTCCGTTGACTTTTCTCCTATACAACTCACACTACTCCTTAACCTAATTTTCATTCAAACACAAACACAAATATCTTCCTCCTTAAGAAATCTCAAGAAACTTTCCCTCTTTGATATCGATCTTAGAATTTGCGTAGCTTCTTCGTTCTTTAATAGAATTTACGTAGGTTCGTCTCATTCTTCTCCCCTTACCTTCCTCTATCCGTATTGATGTTAAAATCATCGTCTTTCTCGCTTTTCAAATTTCCCGTCTTTCTCAAGATGAATTTCATTCATCTTTTATGATGTTTATGTAGGTGGTGACCACCAAGATCCCGACAAAGACTATTAACTTATTGAAGAGGAGCTTGCCGATTAGTAGAGACGCTTTAAGGTAACGGTGAAGGGTTACTCGGTATCATTTACGTGTTTTACATGTTTATATGCTAGAAATCGTATTAGAATACGATTAGGAAGATTAGAAACCATGCTATGATTAATGAATGATGTTATATGATGAATGTTGATGATATATATTGATTGTTGATGATTATTAGAAGTATAATTGAGAATTGAAATGAATTGGTTAAGTAATGAAAGCTTACGGGTGAAGAGGTGTTCCCTGCCGGTCGACCGGCCGCCGGTCGACCGGCCGCCGGTCTGCCAACCGGCTGGGAACACATCAGTAACACCTTTGGAAATTTTGGATTTTGTATGAAGAGGGGTTCTGTGCCGGTCGACCGGCCGCCGGTCCACTGACCGGCCCATACCTCATTTCTCTATTTTTGGTGATTTTTGGTTTTTGCCTTAAGCTCTAAGCCGGCCCACCGGCCGCCGGTCCCCTGACCGGCCTGGAACACGGCTGTAATCTTTTCCTTTAACTTCTAAAACTCGTAATTTATAATAGTTCGCATGATCCGTTTATCGTATAATTTTATGCAATGACTTGTAATATTCATGTGTTGGATATATGATATTCTATTCGCTTGTATCACATGTTTTGTGACGGTTTTTGGTATATCCCTCTTTGAGTCGGTTTTTACATGTGTTATGATTTGAGCACTAATGTTTTGTGCTATGAACTCTCATTTCCCGGCTACCCCCTTATACTCGTTAGACTGGAATGTCAGAGCGATGGGGTGTATCCTTGATGCTTGTATGCATGTTTAGTGGGGATATGACGACTTTGTTAGGAGGCGAACGCAATGCGTTGATTGACCCGACCGTCAAATGTTGTATACCTGCGAGGTGGTGTTATTGCATGTAGCGTACTAGCTTGACTTTTGACTATAGATCTCTTTCCGCCTCTTTCGTGAAGGTTGACCGAATTTGGGGTACTCAGCGTCTATGATTGACCGAGTCTTGGATGTGGAACGTCTTACCACATGTCGAATCGGAACACGTCTTATTCCGAGAGTCTGGCCATGTTTAGACTAGGACCGTATTATTATCGTCGTCCTACCGAGAGGATTAGAGTCTTGTGTGTACGAAACGTCTTATCGTACATGATTCCGGGAAACGTCTTATCCTGTGAACTTGTTTGTCTAGGTCATGAGTATACGAAACGTCTTATCGTATACGGTTCAGGGAAAACGTCTTATCCTGTGGACTTCCATTGGCTTGTCTTGCTATTGTACACGATGCTAGTGCGTTTCATTTACCGTGAGAGATGTCGTCATTGTGTCGTTGTGTTTGGTTGGATGATTACATGAATGATATATGATTGATCATTGAATGACTTGGCATGGTTTGTTTGTCGAGTCTCAATCTTATCAAACTTATACCGCTAACGGTGAGATGTAAGCCCTAGTGAGCGTATTCGGTTGCCTAAGAGTGTTTTCCCCGAGTCTTTGTATCACATGATGGATTCGGATTGTATTCCCTATGCTCTTATCATTTTCTATAGAATTGCCTATCTATTCTTATTGTACCTCACATGTATATCTATATATGCATGATTTACTTTTGTATTTCCTTTGATGTACGTTTAATGTGATATGGCTGGGAGAACCCGGAGTTACTCCCCACTGACTGTGGCGTTCATGTTTTTCATGAATGAACAGGTTGCTTGCTTGGACGACTTTTTGGATATGATATTTTGGGGTTCGGGTGTGAGCTAGCGGGCGTTGTCCCTGGAAGTTTCACCTCTAGACGATATTATCTAGTTTTGTTGAACACTTGTTCTTTGCTAACATTTAAAGAGACCCCGTCTCTTTGTTGTATTTCCGTATTTAGTTTATAACATTTTGACACACCTCGTGTTTTATATCTTGCATGTTTAAAGGTTTTTAAAATACCGTATTTCCGCATCTTGTTTCACATGCTTGTATCTTTTATATTTCCGCATTCGCGAGGGTTGTCACAGTTGGTATCAGAGCTTCTTATCGCTCCCGACGCACACACGTGAACCCTAACTTAAACTACTTGACCTTGAAATAATAAATGAGAGTTCGGTAGAAGTTAAGGACTTTACTTGGTAGTCTATTTGTTTATGCTAATTGATAGGAGTAACTTATTTTGTTTTTGTTTCTTATGAAGATGGTTAGACCGCGTTTAGCTGAGAATGTTATGATGGAGGCTCTTGCTCAAGTGCTGAAAAATCAGCAAGATGCCGCTCTAGCTAATGCCAACCAAGTTCCCCCTAGAAGGGAGGACAACCTTCAAGGTGGCTATGCATGGGTGGCGGGACAAATTGCAAGAAGTAAGATCGTACCCTATGGTGGAGAACCGGACCCTACGGAGTTATCCGTTTGGTTCCGTGAGATGGAGAAGCAATTTGATCTATACCAAGTCCGAGAAGAGGACAAGGTTAGGATCGCAAAGTACTTTCTGGTGAGGGAAGCCGAAAACTGGTGGGCTATCACAAGTGCCACTGCTGTTCTTGAAGAAGACTTTAGCTGGGCATGTTTCAAGGCTCTGGTGGAAGGTAGATTCTATCCTAAAGAGCTTAAACAACAAAGGCTCAAGGAGTTCATTGATTTTAAGCAAGGCAACTTATCAGCTCAGGAGTTTACTACGGAGTTTAATAAGCTTGCGCATTTCGCTCCGAGGCTTATTCGTGGGGATGAAGACCGTGCATTCTATTACCGTAACAAGTTGAGTGCCGTTCTTCAAAGTAAGGTAAGGAGGAGCTCTACTTCGTTCGGGGAGTTGTATGATGATGCCCTTTGGGCGGAGAACTCAATGAAGGCCGTTAGAGATGAAGCGAAGATGAAGAATCTATCTCCTTCCCCCTCTTTCAATCCAAGGTCAAACTTCAATGACAAAAGATCTCTCGCTCCTTCTTCTTCTAATGCCTATTCTAACAAGAGGCGTTTCAATACTCCCTCAAACTCCAATGCAAGATCACTTGTTCCTCATCACCCTCAAGCTATCTCAAATGTGGCTCCTAGGCCCAATGCTTTCCCTCAAGCTCAAGGACGAATGTGTGACGGTTGTAGGGGACCCGTTCATCCCGGAGTTGGATGCTATGATAGGCCCCTGTTTTGCTTTTTCTGCAAGAAGCCGGGTCAGCGCCTTCGTGATTGCCCCGACCGTCAGAATCCCGCACCCGGTGCCAAAGCTAAGGGATCCATCTTTGTACTCAGCCGAGACGAAGCTAATGCTCACCCGGAGATCGTGACTGGTAGGTTCATTTCCTTAGATCAATTTCGTTTTCCTTTTCCGCTTTCATCTTTTCCATCAGATCGTAGTCCTTGTATGATGCCTCCTAGCGTTCATAGTTTCATGTCCGTCTTCCTTGACCTCTAGTGAGGTAGTTTTCTCTTTAGCTAATGTAAGGAGTTAGTGATGTCGAGTTGCGATCGACATTTAAATTGTCTTAAATGGGGCATAGTGTTGTGGTTCATTCCTCTCTTTTCCCTCAAATTGATCCTTACTCAATCCGCTACTTTTCAATCCTTCCCCTTTCTAGTCCATTTTATTCGTATGGACGTATCTCTTAGTATCTCGATTTGTGATTTCGATGTTCGAGTCGCTCTACGTTCGGGTATTGTCTCCTTATTTTGATTCTATCCTTGAGAAAACTTTCAAATCTCCATATCGTAATCCTATTTTAACTTTTTAAAATAGCCTAAAGATGATTTGTGTACCCTCTTTTGGAGAAAATAGATTTCTTTCCCTTTTATATTTAGATTTTGTGTTTGGTTGGATGTTTAAACTTGACATTGAAGACGTCTGGTGACTAGTCTTGCACTTACTAACACTTGTTTTGATTTTCGATTTCACTATTTCGGCATTGATTTAATTTTTGATAGCTAGAGTTCTCGTTCATGACGGGCACTCTTGTGATTCGTAAATAAAGTTTCTCACTTATAAAAAATTTACTTAAAATGTTTTCGAGAAGAATATCATTTCATAAATGTTTCCCTTATAAAAGTTTTCGTATTAATTTTGAAAACCGATTCTTGTCCTTGATACTTTTGTTTTCTACTCTCAAGTTTCGAGGACGAAACTTTTTAAAAGGTGGGGTGATTGTAACACCCGGAAATGTACCCTATTTTTCTAGTGAAAATATTTTACGGATACTTTTCAGCAAATTTAAGTTTTAATATAGAATTTAATTTTCCGAGTCGAATTTAGAATTTCCGAGTTCATATTTGGAATTTGCGCGAAATTCCATGAGAATCCCGCCTTAAGGCGAGTTTGACTTTTCTTGACTTTTGAGTCGTCTTTGACTTTTCTTGACTTTTGAGTCGTCTTTGACTTTTCTTGACTTTTGAGTCGTCTTTGACTTTTCTTGACTTTTGAGTCGTCTTTGACTTTTCTTGACTTTGGAACCGTCTTTGACTTCCGTTGACTTTTCTCCTATACAACTCACACTACTCCTTAACCTAATTTTCATTCAAACACAAACACAAATATCTTCCTCCTTAAGAAATCTCAAGAAACTTTCCCTCTTTGATATCGATCTTAGAATTCGCGTAGCTTCTTCGTTCTTTGATAGAATTTACGTAGGTTCGTCTCATTCTTCTCCCCTTACCTTCCTCTATCCGTATTGATGTTAAAATCATCGTCTTTCTCGCTTTTCAAATTTCCCGTCTTTCTCAAGATGAATTTCATTCATCTTTTATGATCTTTATGATGGTGGTGACCTCCAAGATCCCGACAAAGACTATTACCTTATTGAAGAGGAGCTTGACGATTAGTAGAGACGCTTTAAGGTAACGGTGAAGGGTTACTCGGTATCATTTACGTGTTTTACATGTTTATATGCTAGAAATCGTATTAGAATACGATTAGGAAGATTAGAAACCATGCTATGATTAATGAATGATGTTATATGATGAATGTTGATGATATATATTGATTGTTGATGATTATTAGAAGTATAATTGAGAATTGAAATGAATTGGTTAAGTAATGAAAGCTCACGGGTGAAGAGGTGTTCCCTGCCGGTCGACCGGCCGCCGGTCTGCCAACCGGCTGGAAACACATCAGTATCACCTTTGGAAATTTTGGATTTTGTATGAAGAGGGGTTCTGTGCCGGTCGACCGGCCGCCGGTCCACTGACCGGCCCAGTCCTCATTTCTCTATTTTTGGTGATTTTTGTTTTTTGCCTTTTGCTCTGAGCCGGCCCACCGGCCGCCGGTCCTCTGACCGGCCTGGAACACGGCTGTAATCTTTTCCTTTAACTTCTAAAACTTGTAATTTATAATAGTTCGCATGATCCGTTTATCGTATAATTTTACGCAATGACTTGTAATATTCATGTTTTGGATATATGATATTCTATTCGTTTGTATCACATGTTTTGTGACGGTTTTTGGTATATCCCTCTTTGAGTCGGTTTTTACATGTGTTATGATTTGAGCACTAATGTTTTGTGCTATGAACTCTCATTTCCCGGCTACCCCCTTATACTCGTTAGACTGGAATGTCGGAGCGATGGGGTGTATCCTTGATGCTTGTATGCATGTTTAGTAGGGATATGACGACGTTGTTAGGAGGCGAACGCAATGCGTTGATCGACCCGACCGTCAAATGTTGTATACCTGCGAGGTGGTGTTATTGCATGTAGCGTACTAGCTTGACTTTTGACTATAGATCTCTTTCCGCCTCTTTCGTGAAGGTTGACCGAATTTGGGGTACTCGGCGTCTATGATTGACCGAGTCTTGGATGTGGAACGTCTTACCACATGTCGAATCGGGAAACGTCTTATTCCGAGAGTCTGGCCAGGTTTAGACTAGGACCGTATTATTATCGTCGTCCTACCGAGAGGATTAGAGTCTTGTGTGTACGAAACGTCTTATCGTACATGATTCCGGGAAACGTCTTATCCCGTGAACTTGTTTGTCTGGTCATGAGTATACAAAACGTCTTATCGTATACGGTTCAGGAAAACGTCTTATCCGTGGACTTCCATTGACTTGTCTTGCTATTGTACACGATGCTAGTGCGTTTCATTTACCGTGAGAGATGTCGTCATTGTGTCGGTGTGTTTGGATGGATGATTACATGAATGATTATATGATTGATCATTGAATGACTTGGCTTGGTTTGTTTGTCGAGTCTCAATCTTATCAAACTTATACCGCTAACGGTGAGATGTAAGCCCTAGTGAGCGTATTCGGTTGCCTAAGAGCGTTTTCCCCGAGTCTTTGTATCACATGATGGATTCGGATTGTATTCCCTATGCTCTTATCATTTTATATAGAATTGCCTATCTATTCTAATTGTACCTCACATGTATATCTATATATGCATGATTTACTTTTGTATTTCCTTTGATGTACGTTTAATGTGATATGGCTGGGAGAACCCGGAGTTACTCCCCACTGACTGTGGCGTTCATGTTTTTCATGAATGAACAGGTTGCTTGCTTGGACGACTTTTTGGATATGATATTTTGGGGTTCGGGTGTGAGCTAGCGGGCGTTGTCCCTGGAAGTTTCACCTCTAGACGATATTAGCTAGTTTTGTTGAACACTTGTTCTTTGCTAACATTTAAAGAGACCCCGTCTCTTTGTTGTATTTCCGTATTTAGTTTATAACATTTTGACACACCTCGTGTTTTATATCTTGCATGTTTAAAGGTTTTTAAAATACCGTATTTCCGCATCTTGTTTCACATGCTTGTATCTTTTATATTTCCGCATTCGCGAGGGTTGTCACACGCATATTTGTCACACCAAGCTTTCGGATAAAAACGACCACCGTGTATTCTGTACTGAGCAACCCAGTTCACAAGTTTTCTTTCATCTTTCGTGAGACGGAGTTTATCAAGCTCGGAAGATGTTTCTTGAGGCGAAAAGTCACGAAGAGTGACCCGTGTTGTCTCCTCGGGAACCGTGTCAGTGGTTTCGATCGTAGCTTCTTCTTGGACTCTAGCTTTGCCCTTATTTAGCCGTCTTCTTTTTGTACCCTCAAGACCCGCACTGGACTCGGTTTGGTTTAGGTTGGGTGATTTTTGTGTGGGAGTAGGAGATGTATTTTTGGGCATACTCGGTTTGGGAGTTTTTGGGTTTGGGATTTTGGAGATTTTTGATCGAGTGGAAGCCATGGAAGAAGCTTGAAAAATTGATGGTTAAATTTTTGTTGTTGTGGTAGGGATGCCGTGAGGAAGGAGAAGGAGTAAAAAAAATTGGGTGATGTGTTGATGTGGTGAAAGTGATGGGTAATTATGATGGTGTAAGAATTTGGTGTTACTTTTGTACTTGGGCACATGGGTGTGCCGGCCCCAAGTAATCTCTTTCCTTTTTTTTTTTTTTTTTTTTTTTGAATTATGATAGGAAGGGGAATCTTGGGTAGTTAATTGTTGGGATATGGTAAGGATAGAGTTTGGTAAATAAAAAGATATGGTAAGATGATTTATTTGAGAAATTCGGCCAATTAGAAATACAAGGGTAGAATTTTGGTTTGATTAGGAAAGTGAATAAGATAGTTTTGGCAACTATGTGGTTCATAAGTCAATTTCCATAAAACACTTAATATGCAAGATACTCACGTAAAATATATTATATTAAACACAAATATACTAGCAATGAAATATGCGGACACAGTCATACAATCTCGTCTTATTCTAGCCAGTCACGCAGGTTCACAAAATAAATAAGATGAATTTAATTGCTACCGATTAAACCAATTTCCAACCGCAAAATCTCAAAACGTCTTCTCGCTAACGCCTTTGTTAAAATGTCAGCCCATTGATTGTCAGTACTACAAAATTCGAGTTTAATGTTGCCCTTTTCTACATGGTCACGCAAAAAATGATGTCTAATGTCTATATGCTTAGTACGAGAATGCTGAGCTGGGTTCTTAGAAATAATAATAGCACTCGTATTATCACAGAAAACAGGCATACAACCAACATTAACACCATAATCACATAGTTGTTGCTTTAACCAAAGTAGTTGAGAACATACCAGTCCTGCAGCGATATATTCGGCTTCTGCAGTAGATAACGCAACGAATTTTGCTTCTTTGAGCCCCAAGTAATTATGCAAGGTCCAACAAACGTAGCAAATCCAGAGGTACTTTTTCTATCTCGGGAACATCCTGCATAATCTGCATCTGAATATCCTACTAGATCGAAATTACACTCAAGTGGATACCACAAATATAAATTAGATGTACCAATTAAATATCTCAAGATACGTTTAACTGCAATCATATGTGACTCTTTAGGACATGATTGAAATCTAGCACAGACACATACGCTGAACATAATGTCAGGCCTACTTGCAGTTAAATATAATAAAGAACCAATCATACCTCGATATGTAGTCTCATCTACGGACTTACCATTTTCGTCTAAGGTCAACTTTTTGTCAGTTACCATAGGCGTGTCCATTGGATGAGCGTTTTCCATACCAAATTTTCTGATTAGCTCCTTGACATATTTTTGTTGGTGAATCTTTATCCCTTCTTTGGTTTGTTGAATTTGCAATCCTAGGAAGAATTTTAATTCTCCCATCATGCTCATTTCAAATTCTGAGGTCATTAGATCTGAAAAATACTTGCACAATTTATTGTTAGTAGAACCAAAAATAATATCGTCTACATAAATTTGAGTAACAAGTAAATCAGAACCCTCGGATTTTAAGAATAGGGTTTTGTCGACAGATCCTCTCTTAAAATTGCTTTGTAATAAAAATTTAGATAATCTGTCGTACCAAGCCCTAGGAGCTTGCTTCAAACCATATAAAGCTTTATCGAGTTTAAAAACATGGTTTTGAAACTTGCTATTCAAAAATCCAGGAGGTTGTTCAACAAAAACCTCTTCTTCCAGATAACCGTTGAGAAATGCAGTCTTAACGTCCATTTGGAATAATTTCATTCCTTTATGAGCTGCGAAGGCGATGAGCAAGCGAATAGCTTCAAGTCTTGCTACTGGAGTGAATGTTTCGTCATAATCAATCCCTTCTTGTTGATTATAACCTTGAACGACCAATCGAGCCTTGTTACGAACTATAACTCCTGAATCATCCAATTTATTTATGAATACCCATCGAGTACCAATCACAGTTCGATTAGAAGGTCGTGGCACAAGGTGCCATACTTTATTGCGTTCGAACTGTTAAAGCTCCTCTTGCATAGCCACAATCCAGTCGGATTCTGCAAGAGCTTCCTTGATGTTGGTAGGCTCTATGGTAAACAGAAAAGAATAGAATGAACAGAAGTTATTTAAGGTTCGCCTCGTTTGAACTCCTTTATTCAAACTTCCTAGGATATTATCCATAGGATGAGAACTCTTATATTTCCATTTATTAGAGTTCCTAGGCTCATCATCATCTGATGAACTATCATTTTCCTCAAATGATTCAGAATCAAGATTGGTTCCCCCTAAGCTGGACTCTGGGGTTATAACTGAAGTTGGTACAACTTCAGTTACACCATCTTGGTTCTGGTTCAAAGTTATAACATCATCAGCTATAACTTCAGTTTCCTTTTCCTTGTTTTGAGAAGAGACATTCGTATCATCAACAATTGTCTCAGTTCTCTGTTCAAGGTCATTTGCAGATTTATCAAGTTCATCATTGATTCCTTCAATAACTTCTTCATTATTATTTGGCACGTCATCTCTGGAGAGGCAAAATTCTGGATCATTCATGTCTTCTTCTTCATTCTGTTCAACTTGCTCAGGCACATTATCTTCATCAAATACAACATGAACACTTTCTTCTATGCACAAAGTTCTTTTGTTAAAAACTTTGAAAGCTTTACTATGATTAGAATAGCCAACGAACACAGCTTCGTCACTTCGTGGATCAAATTTGCTCAAATTACTTTTTCCATTATTATGGACAAAACATTTACTCCCGAAGCAACGAAGGTGAGTTATATTGGGTTTTCTCCCTCTTAAAAGTTCATAGGGAGTCTTTTTGAGAATAGGTCTAATCATAGCTCTATTGTGCACATAGCATGCAGTACTTATGGCTTCTGCCCAAAAGCTCTTAGGAAGGCCACTACACAAAAGCATAGTGCGGGCCATGTCCTCTAATGTTCTATTCATACGTTCCACGACACCGTTTTGTTGTGGGGTTCGTGGTGCAGAAAAGTTATGTCCTACACCATTCTCCCTACAATATTCTATAAAGGCTTGATTATCAAATTCGGTGCCATGATCCGTACGAATGGAAACTAACTTTTTATCATACTTGTTTTGGGCGAGCTTCATTAGTACTACAAACTCATCGAAAGTTTCATCTTTAGTAAATAGAAAGATAGGCCATACATACCTGGAGTAGTCGTCGACTAGGACGAAGACGTACCTTGATCCACCGCGGCTTCTAACTTTCATAGGTCCACACAAATCCATGTGTACCAACTCAAGTGGACGCTCTGTACTTACTACTCGTTTCGGTTTGAATGAAGATCTAACTTGTTTACAACGGGCACATGAGTCACACATCTTTTCTTGTTCGAATTTGATGAGGGTAGACCCTCAACTAAATCCCAAGACTTAAGTTTCTTTAAAATCGTTGGACTGATGTGTGCAAACCTCTTGTGCCACAAGCATGAATCATCCACAGTGACTTTCATGCACGTAAAGGAACTTGTAGTGACTTTGTTTAAATCAATCATATACACGTTCCGTTTACGTAAGCCTTCTAAGAGAACGTTACTAGTACCTTCAACTATGATACGACAAACATTTGAATGAAAAACGACTTTGTTGCCTTTGTCACATAGTTGAGAGATACTTAGCAAGTTATGCTTAAGGCCATCTACCAGATATACGTTATTGATAGCATGTGAAGAAGATATACCAATATTACCTACACCAATTATGTTGCCCTTCTTATTGTCTCCAAAGGTGACCTTGCCACCGTTGAAGGGTTCTAGTGAAAGAAATAGATTCTTGTTTCCAGTCATGTGTCTCGAACATCCACTGTCGAGATACCATAGATTGTTTTCTTTCACTATTATCTGCAAGAGAATCAAATACAGCTTTTAGGTACCCACGCTAAGTTGGGTTCTTTGTGGTTAGTGACTCTATGTATTTGATCCTTCCTAACCCATACCTGTTTGACAATTCTTTTCTTCTTAGGATAGGGTTTGCTAGGTTTATTATATTGATTATTGTTACGACGCACAGTAGGTTTAACCGACTGCTTCTGATTCACATAAGGTTTAGATTTTGAAGGTACAGATGTGTAATCGAACGCCATGTCATAAACCCATCTAAACTCATTGTTTCTAATCTCATCACGTTGAGATTCATATTCGGACTCACTAGACACGTCATGTTCTTTCATAAAATCAGTTTGATTTTTGTTGTCGTTAACATATTTAACACAATTATCTTTAACATGACCGTTGTGACCACAATAACTGCAAATCAGATATTCTGAAAGATTGACGTACTTCCTTCTTCTAAAATCACGGTCAGAAGGAGTGGATTTGCACTTATCGTGGTCTCTACGACTATAGCATTCATGAGTCATGACCAAGACCCATCTTCATGTTATTGTTAGACTGTTCGGTAAGGAAGTCTAAGACCTTTTGACTTCCTTCCCACTTATCATGAACTTTTCGTGCATGTAGGAGCAATTCCTTTAAAGACTGAATTTCTTTTTCACACGACGAATGATCTACATTCGAGTCTTTGGAGGGATTGTTCTTTTTGAAATTTTCACGAAAATCATTGAAACGTTTATTCAAGATAAGTTTCTCCTCATTATGTTGACTTTTGGCTTGGGAGAATTCAGCCTTCAAATCTTTCAATTGCTGAGATAGAAAAGAATTTACTTTCTCATGATCAAGAATAACAACTTCCTTCGTCTTAGCTTGAGATTGTAAAAGCTCATTGACTTTCTTCAATTCTAAAGTTATAGCTTCATTAGCTATAACTTTGGCTTGAAGGTGCTTAATGTTGAGCTTCAACTCTGAGATTATAGCTTCATTAGCTATAATTTTAGACTCAAGAGCTTCTTTCTCAACATTTGTCTTGTCTGAAGTTATAGCTGAAGTTGCCATAACTTTAGACTTGAGCTTTTTCGCTTTGGCCTTTAGAAGTTGGTTTTCCTCAGCAATATCAAGAATTTGTTCTTTAAGATCTTTCAATTCTAGACTCTGCTCATGACAATGATCTAAGGCTTCTTCAAAATACTTAATTAAAGACTTCTTAGATAAATTCTTAACTTGTTTTTTAAGTTCAAGATGACTAACCTCTTCGTCATCTTCTGAATCTGGTTCTGAATCTGAGTTGCCAACAAGACACATCTCGGATTCGTTTTCATTGTCACTGTCAGAAATTAGGTCAAGACTGACGTTGCTTAGACACAAGTTGGCGACTTGGCGACTTCCTCTTCTTCTGATTCGTCATCCTCTGTGTCGAGATCTCCCCAGCAATAAGCCATCATTACTTGCTTGAATTCCTTCTTGGTTTTGTCTCGTTGATTTTTGTCTTTGATTTTCTTCCATGTAGGGCAGTCTTTGATCATGTGATCATTATCCCCACATTTGAAGCAACCACGACTTGAAAGAGACCCTTTTGACTCAATTGGCTTCTTGTAAGATTTGTTGGTGGTGTTGTTAAACGTTTTCCCTTGTGGTTTGTTAAAGAACTTTTTCTTAAAACGTCTAGCAAATAACACTGTTTCATCTTCAAGATCCGAAACTTGTCTTTCACTAGATTCGGCCTGTAGAGCCACCTTCTTGCTGTTACTATCATTTGCCGCATCTTCATCAAGAGTAATCTCATGAGCCATTAGGGTTCCAAGTAGCTCTTGATAAGATAGGTCAGATAGGTCCTTACATTCCTCAATTACCGTCACCTTAGGTCTCCATCGTTTAGATAGACTTCTAAGGATCTTTCTGGCAATTTCCTCGGAGTCAAAAGTTTTTCCAAGATTTTTCCATTCATTAATGATACTGGAGAAGCGAGTAGACATGCTGTCAAGCGATTCATTTTGTTCCATGGAGAACAATTCGTATTTTCGCATAAGTAGAGCTATGCGTTGCTTTTTTACAACAGTTGTCCCCTCATAAGCTAACTCAAGACCATCCCATATTTCCTTGGCAGTAGAACTAGATGAGAAACGATCAAATTCAGTATGGGTCATGCCGTTTTGCAACAGACTAATAACCTTTGAATTTTTCTCAGCTTTCTTATAATCTGCCTCAACATAGTCGTCTTCTTTCTTTTCGATAGAAGTGCCAG
This sequence comes from Heliosperma pusillum, assembly GCA_022085475.1. Classification (NCBI taxonomy): domain Eukaryota; kingdom Viridiplantae; phylum Streptophyta; class Magnoliopsida; order Caryophyllales; family Caryophyllaceae; genus Heliosperma; species Heliosperma pusillum. The sequence continues at coordinate 34,398 of JAIUZE010070986.1, forward strand.
TGGCCGTTCCAAGCATGATCTTATTAGGACCATTCTTAATGATTAGCCAACACTCCCAATCGTTACCCTTTATGAAATGGGTCATCATATTTTTCCATAGACTGTAGTTCTTCCCATCGAATACGGGACACTTCAGATGTTTGGAATCCATTAAAATAAAATTAAATGCAGCGGAAAATAAATAAAAATAAAAAGATAAATGGATCAGACTCCTTGCTGTAAGGCAATCAAGAGCACGAGGCTCTGATACCAATTGTAGAGTCTATTGATCGAATACGAAAGAGGGGGGGGGTGAATTGAGTATTAAAAACTAGCCCCACTTTTTCGAATTATATGATATGTAATTAATTATTTGATCTTATGAATTAAAATCAACTAATTAATTAATCAAAGTAAGCGCGAATAACGAAATACGAAAAGTAAAGAGATAAGAGAGAGGCACACGATTTTTGAAGTGGTTCAGTTTCACACGTTGAAACCTACGTCCACTATTCTCGATTAATAATTTTTAGTACCTTTCTACGGATTACAAAAATTACCAACCCACTCGTATAATCAACACTATGATTATAACTCAAGGTGAGTATCGCTAAATACTCTATACTATCTTACGCTAATAGAAAGTACAATATAACTCACACAAATTCCCGTTAAAGAATTGTAAGCTTATAATGATGTACTATTATCCAATAACGTATTTCACTCAAGCGATTGATAATAATTGATGCACGACTCTTTTAAAAACAAACTCTAAAAGTAATAAATATTTGCTCAAAGGTTTGCTTTAAAACGATTTTGGAAAATCAACACAAATAAAATAAATAGCCGTGTGTGTAGTGTATGTCGTGTATAGTCGTCTCTTTTAAAGAGTAGTATGTGAATGAGTATTTATAGAAGAAGAATCATAGTAGATCTAAAACCCTAGCATAATATTTAATAAAGATACTTATCTTATCATAAAATAATATTTGCTAATCTTATAGAAATATCTTTATCTCAAAATATTATTTGGTTTATCTTATAGAAATATATTTATCTTGATATCTCAAAATATTGTTGTAAAGATATAGTAGAATCCTAGATTAGGTAAACTAAGGAAACAACCTATGGAGGCCGAAATCCTCTAGCTCACGAAACCCTAGGAGGCACGCAACCCTAGGTGGCTCAATACTAGGTTTCCACGAAACCCTAGATGGCTCAAACACTAGGTGGGCTAATTAGGTTAACAACAAATTGAGATAGAATATATTAGAAACCCTAGGTAGCATGACAACCCATAAGTTGTATTACTAACCAATAGAATCTCATAAATATATTCTCTATTAAAATAATTGATAAATATAAAAATACTCTTTCACTTTTGAAAACATTTCAAAACATTTTATTTCCAAAATCATGCATCAATATTTTATCATTCAAAATCATAGGCTAAAGCTATAACTTTTGAACATAAAATCTCTCGAATGGAATAGTTACCGAATGACGACCTATACTATCTAATCTTCACAAAGATCTTCAGTATACGGATCATCTCTTCATCTTGATCACAAAGACCCTCCATCTCGAGTCTTGTGTAGATTTATGTAGATCTTGTTTGAAGCGATTTTCCTTAAAGTTATGCCTAGTTAGCTATAACTTCCAAGTTCACTTCCAAAGTTATTCCTGAAGTTGTTATAACTTTGTCTCACAGACTTTATCAAAGTTATGCCTAACTTTGATCTTTCTTCTCATAATTGTTGCTAGCTATAATAAGACTAAAGCACACAATTACACGCATATGATATATCGAGTAAAACATATTATTACGTAAACACATGTCATTATCAAAACTTATGAAATTGGTCCAACAGTTTAAGAGTAGACTCAAATCGTTGAAGATTTATCAGTCGTTATTGTTGAGTCCCTTGTTCTTTTAGAATTTGGGTCGAGTAGCTTGATTGATTGGGTGGTTCCGTGTATGAATTTGGATGTTTTGACTTGGTGGGTGTGAGGAGGTCGAGAAATATAATTACGGTGTGCTTGAGGTTGTAAGCGGTTCATGGTCGTTTGGAGGATTTTATGGAGATATAGGATTAGAGCGCGCATCATGGTTGAGTGTTATCTGGTTGAGATAGGGCGAGAATTCAGAAGGATGTTATGAGTAATCATGGTAAATGATTGATCTAATGTTTCATGTGGAGGATTTCTGGGTGGATTCTAGTTAATGTGAGAAATGAATGGTGTTTAGGGTTGTCGTATAATTCGCAGTGTTGGTATTGGATTATTAAGCGATTTTGGGTGAGACGGGATGAGGGCGATAAAATAAAGGGATAAGAGCTAATGATGAATGGGGTTAGAGGGCGTACTAGTGTTTGAGGAGAGCGGGTTGCCTCATTGTCGTGACTGTGTTTTGTGGAACAATTAGACAATATGGTGATTTGGTTGATTAAATTTGGGTGAGTTGTTGTTCATCAGTTGTGCAGTTGAGGTGTTATTATAGGCATGAGTGTGTCGTTGCGGCCTTAGTTATTCGGTGATGGTCGGTTTTGGATTATGTGGAAGGATAAAACTCTTTTTGCATGACGATAACTTGTAGTATAAATGTTTGGTATGATAGTGGAAGTTAAGGAGTATTATGTTCTAAAATGGTATGGATAATGTGAGTATTTTCATGGTGGATCAGGTGCTAGGTCTTATTGAGAGGCTGAGTTTGATATGATGAGGTGAGTGTTGGAAGGTGTTCTTAAAGAGTTGGAGTACTTGTGTGGATGTGATGTCGGTAGGATGTGAAAATGTTGATGGTGACATTTGACGGTGTTAGCTTGGATGTCTTGTCGATGTATGTATTGTTGGAATTGTTGGGTTATGATGTTATAACGGATTGCGACGATCTTTAGGGTTACCCTTGATATGCGAAGATGCTAGTGCCCGCGTGACAACTTGGTTTTTCTTGTTGGTAATGAGGGTGTGAACTTCGGGGACGAAGTTCATTTTTAAGGAGGGAAGAATGTAATAATTTGTAAAAGTTTGGCAAACTTTTTCTTTCTCATTGGTCTTACTTGTTGATGGAAACTTGGTGTTGGTTGTTCGGAGCTGATATGTTATTGGTATAGTCCTCGCGACATTGTCTGCATATGTGTTGTTATGTGTTTTTGTGACATATGTTTAGCATATGTGTTGTTATGTGTTTTTGTGAAATATGTTTAGCATATGTGTTATGATGTGATGTTGTGACATATGTTTAGCATATGTATTATGTGGTGTCTTCTGTTGTTAGGTGGTAGAGGTGTTTGTGTGGTAGGAGTATGATAGAAGTATGAGTTGTGAACTCCGAGGACGAAGTTCTTTCTTAAGAAGGGAAGACTGTAATAAACTGTATTCCTTTGTATAAGGGGCTCGGCCGAGTAGGGCTTACTCGGCGGAGTATATATAGTACTCGGTCGAGTAGAGGCCACTAGACCGAGTGGATTTGGCTGATGTCTTTAGTGGTATTCTGATCTCGTGTACTTGGCCGAGTGACATAGGCACTCGACCGAGTAAGTCGTACTCGACCAAGTACATGTGGTACTCGACCGAGGTTGGCGGATTGTTTTAGGGTTTAGTCGGACGAATGATTAAAGGTTAATAAGAGGAGTCAGTTTCAGAATTCAGTTTTACGTTTTTTAATTACAAAACTCTATTGCTCAAATCCTCTCTAATTCCACAAGAAACCTTTCATCATCTCGTGCCGGATCCAACCTTCTGCTACGTTGATTGATTGCTTGGGTAAGTATCCTTGATTATGATTGGTTGTATTGTGTTTGTTATAAACCCTAATCGATTTGGGAGGAAAGGGGAAATAAGGGTTAGTATTAATTATGTTAATTGCATGTTTAGGGGAAGGAATTCATAAAAGAAGATTGTTGATATAATGATTGTGATTTGCTGCGGATTTACGAAAAGGTAGGGTTTCCCACTCAGTATTTGCGTTGCTAATTGATGGCAAGAGATTGTTGATTTCTATTTGTGATTATTGATGTGTGATTGATAATGATGGTCATTGTTGTGACAATGATGGAGATTGGGGTTGTTGGCGACGGTTACAATGGTTTGGTGATTCAACAGGTCACGCCCCAAGTTCGCCCATGTGGTTATCCCGCCACGTGGGGGATATGCACATTAATGTTCATCTCGGTGCGGTGAGATGGAAGTTCGACGCATGTGGCTGCGGTCCAGGGTCAATAGGTGGTTTTGTAGAGCAGGTTGGTAACCTGAGTCTACTGAGGTAACCGTTGCGGTGGCCCTCCGGTTTCTCCTTCCCATGTGCTTATCTTGTACGTTGGTCAGTATATGCGAATACTGATCCCTTACTGTTTTACAAAGTTGTCGTGATCCATTAAAGGATGGTGAGCAGGTGATCACAGGTAATCTATAGCGCTGCGTTGGTGACGATTTCTTAAACCCATTATTAGACATTTCTAATAACATTTTATAATTAGTTTACACATTAAACTAGTGGATCTTATGCATGCATAACAAAATAATACAAAGATAAGATAAACTATTTCCTCACATTGATTTGGACGATTTTGGGTACAAGAATAGGACACCTTCCTATACTTGTTCTTCAGCTTAAAATATGAGGCATGAACTCCTAATTCATAGTATATGAACTCTCCAATTAGTAGCACCAAGACAATCCCAAAAACTCTCAAATATTACTACATTAGAATAATTTTTGAGATGCCCTTAATTTATAACTAATAGATGTATTACTACTCTTAGTAATATTATTAGTAGTGTAAGAGCACAAGTGAAATTTTTCAAATTTCTTTTAGTGTGAGAAGGAGGTTGTAAAGAGATAAGTATATCTTTTATTATGAGATATGTATATTTGAATAAGAAGGAAAAACTTCCTCTTATTCTTGTGAGCATGACCGGCCAAGACCTCACATGGGAAGGTGGCATGGGTGCTTTTCCTTTTTGTCTTCACAAGGCAATAAGCTTAGGGCTAGGGTTAGGTAGGTAATTATTTTGTTCAATTCTTAATTAGAACAACCATAATCACATAAATCCTACCCTAATACCCACCAAAACCGGTTTTGCCATATTACGTGGAGTCCATTTTATTTTTTTGTGATTTGTCATTTGTCACATATGTGACATGTGACATGTAACATGTAATTTAGCTTATAAATGTGTATTTAACCAATTTAAATGCAATTTCATAACAAATAAATTAGACTTAACATTTTAAGTCATATTTTACAATCACATGTAAATAAAATGGGTCATCTCATATTTGGTTAATATAATCTACAACTATTGTAATTATAATCAACCAATTGTGCTTATCTCAAATGTTTCATAAACATTATGCATTCTTAGTAATATAACAACTAAATTTCTGAAATGAATCTTATTTAATCATATTACAAATAATATATAATTCTCACTTATAATATAAACTTTGTTCAATTTAAGGTATTAATTAATTTGTATCGCTATACAATTACTTAACTTACATGATAAGGGGATTCTCCTTTAGGTTTGACCTCAAGGGATCAACTGATCACCACCGTCATAAGACAGTAACGTCAAACTCTAGTGAGTCAATCGTTACCGATTAATGTTGACCAGTTGACTATAATATTTGTCATCCCTTTGTATTCTTATTATTGAGATTTAATTATGTGATCGCACCATTGTTGAAGACACTTACTCTAACAATCTCCAACTTGTCCGAGACAAGTGTGCGTCACCAATTCTCTTGTCCTATTACTATCTCCCTATCAACGCAATGTGTCTTGCAGGTCGTACTTGCATTGATCTGGAGAGTAACTGTCTGATTGGAATTGTCTACCATAGATACCTTTCGAGCTTGGCTTCGCATTTCCAGCTTACTACTCCTCGAGTGGCCTTGAGATTTTAAAACAACCCTAACAAGGGGTGGACAATTTCTATCGCACTATTCCCTTCGAATAGCCACAGCTCATCATGACCCAAAAGATGCATATTAGACTTCATTTACGAAGGTCTTAGAGCATAAATCAAAGTCACTTTGACACTGTGCCACCTTAGGCGAACAGTCTTAAGTCTAAAGAATTGACTAAAAAAGAATATTATGGTAGCTCTCGCCATGACCAGGCTTTATGAATTGCCAGAACTCTATAAGCGGTCACCGCCCGACAGAGTGTCCCATCAGTCTGTCTATATGATCGACTAGTCATTCCATATGACCCTATGGCACTTGAACTTGTCATCGATCGCATCACACTCTAGTCACTTGGAGACGTCACCTCATATAAGCAACTAGGGGTCAATGCTATGTTAATCCAGTTCACTTTAATAGGGTTCAAAGTTCTCTTTACAACCTATTTGGATATAACAAAGCACAAAAATGAGTTTTAGAAACTCAAACGATAAATGTGATTAACATATATGAACAATCAACACAATGTTATTGCTTCATATCTTATAATCCAAAGTTTATATCATCCATGACACTTCATGGTGATCTTATTAAAATGTAATAAAGGTTTGGGTAGTGAATATACCATGTATTCATTTATTCCAACCTTGTGAATTGTTTTTTCCTTCCATTCAACGTTATTCCTAATAACATGAATTCATCTACGTACATGTCTAGATCTCTATCTAGTGTTGGGCTCTTTAATTTGAAAGATGCTACCAGTTGTTATCATGATAAATGATAGGTATTTTGGTGAAAGGATCTACTATTAGTTCCTTATAATCCACCTTATCCTTATTTTAATGTACTAAGTCTCTATTTGTCGAGTTCATAATGATTGACTCTTCAGTCATCCCTTTTAGTTATTCGCTTCTAATATAACAAAAATTAACCTAGGATTTCGACAAATCCTTATAAATTTGGAAATTGGATTTGTGTAACCTTTAACTCATAACCAAGTTCTCTACCAAACATAAAAATGAATCTCTAGCTCTCCTCGAGAGCCTCATGGGTGTTCTTAAAGGCTATCCAATGACTCTCATATAGATTGATTTGTTATAGGCTTGTCATGCTCCAAGCATACAAGTCATTTAGGTACGTACATATCACGTCATACATGATTGGCCTAATGGCGGAAATATTAGTGATCACGTGATTAACAACTCTTAGGTTCAGTGGATGACTATGACCCTTTCATAGTGATCTTACTTTCATCAATATGAATAACCTACTCAACTTGTTGAAATAGATAAAGGATCTTATCAATATAAGACACTTGTCTAAATGCCACGCTATACTCTCCTATTTCATAATAGATTTTTATTTTAGTATGCATAATGCCTTCTTTCATCCAGGATTTAAAATCCAACCACTCCTTTACAAAAGGTAATATAAATACGTCACTCACAATGAGTAATACGTCATTTATGTGGAAGACAATTTCTCCCACTGAACTTCATGTCTAAACATGTTAACTTTAACTCCCACTCAAATTCATGTCTATACACGACTTCTCGACAATTCGAGTGAAACTCTTCTTATATCACATAATAGAAATGATCATCATAACCTCTAAGTGTTGGTGGAAACCTTAGGCTTGTGTCGTGTACAAATCCCATTCCAAATCCGTATTTGGAACAATGGTTTTGTTGTGTATCTTGTACATACTCACTATGAGGTATATCACTGATGACTTGGATCTTTAGCATAGTTACACATTAACGTAACTTTTGTAGACATCTTTATGTCTATCTATGCAACTATTATTGGACAACTCTAAATAAATCATTCCTTTGCATAGATTTTAATTAGTTTCATAAGGCTCTTATATAGAAAATCGAATTAGAAATTACGAGGTTCTTCCACTTCATAGATCATAATCTCATTATACCAAGAACATATTCTTTTGGTTTTCTCACTAGTCTAAGGATTCACCTAAGAACGCTTTTTTTTTTGTCTCCTCACTAGTCTTGAGTCTAACCTAAGAACATTTTCCTTTGGTTTCCTCACTATTTCCTTACTAGTTATATGTTGTGGCTTCTTTTCTCCCACTCTATCTTTAGAAAAATACAACTATTTTCTCAAAGATAGTCTCAATAGCCATAAACAATTTTTGTATTCATGATCTTGAGGGAGGTAGAAGTATCACAACTTGACCTTAAATGATCTATTAACGACTTCATGAAAAAAACATCGTATCTTAGCTTCGAGATAGACTAGCCCTATAAGCTAAAGAAGTGGTCTTAAATCCATGTCAATTACCATCTTCATAAGTGGTTACAAGTTTTAAATTTGAGTGATTTGGCCAATTAGTTTGGTAGATTCCCTACTTTGAGTTCAATAACTCAATTTGACTTAATAATTGATCTTTCAAAAGTATAAGGAGAAGCAAATTCATAGCTTATGAACTTCGAGGGCGTTTGGTTGAACAAAGGGTAAGGGAACAAAATAAGGAAAAGGAAAGGAGGAGAAAGGAAAGGAGATCCCTTAGATTTAATCACTTGTTTGGTATGCCATAAAAAGGAATGAAAAAATCTACCCACAAATTAATCACACCCTTAAACCACCTCCATAACACCTCCCCCACCGCACAACCTATGCTGCCACACGAACCACCTCACTACCACCATCATCACTTGTTTCGTCGTCGCCGGCAGCTCCTTCTCCGATGTCAGCGAGTTATCTCGTGCCAGATCTAGGTGTTTTCGGCGGTGGGGGAGGGTATTGCAGGAAGAAGGGGTTGTGTCTGGGGTGATGTTTGGTGGGTGTAAGGTTGTTTAGGTTTACCTTATGGTGGGTGTGACGTTTAATGGGTAGGATCACCAAGAGTGGGGTCACCGGAGGCGCGGCTGCCGGCGGCGACATCGGCGGCGATGGTGAGGCGGTCACTGTGGTGGTCGCATAGGCTGGGATGGTGATGAAGAGGTTATGGCAGTGGGTATTAGTATTTAGGATAGGGTGGTAGGGTGAACCAGGAAAGGGAATGGGGATACCCTAGGGGTGGGGGGTATGGGCGGGGAGAGATTTTGGATAATACAGGGGCTATAGGGAATGATTGATTTGGCAAAATAAACACTAACAAAGGGAATCTGACTCTTTTAATCCCTTTCCCTTTCCTGAAAACTCCTTACCAAACGGCCCATTATTATAATGATCAAATCATCATAACTCTTTAATGATCAATTTAAGTCAATACAATTTATGTTATTAGTGCAAGTAGTGTATAATGACAAGTTTTAAAACGAAAAAGTTTCCACAAACCGAGTGATTTGGGTTGAAACCAAGTCACTTAAATTTAAATACAACCAATTGTTCTTGAAAAAGGAAATAAACAAATTTCCATGTCCAACTAGGAAATTAAAGAGTTCTAAACAACAATGTCTCATAATACATCTAAAAGGAAGACAATACAAAATAAGGCCAAGCTTCCATAGGTCTTCAACCATGGGTGGAAACTTTAACTTCCCTTGAAGAGCCTCTTTAGGCTTGCTTGCCCTTGCCTTTATCCTTGCTAGGATGCCCTAATTATAATTAAAAAGGGTAAGAATCACAACTCGTATCTATATACCAAAGTTGAGATCAAAACATAAATGATAGGGATTAAGATTTACCAACTGAAACAATCTTTCCAGCTTTAAGATCTCCAAGATACTTAGAGAAATTCCTCTTCCAATGCCCTATGTCATTACAATAATAGCATTTGTCCTAAGTCGAGGCACCCTTCTTAATTGGGCACGGGTGAGCTATTCTCAATAGCTTTTCCTTTTACTTGAAGGTGGAGGGCTTCTTCCCTTTGCTACTACTCCTTTTGAACTTTCCCTTGCTCTTATTATTAATATGGAGCACATCCTTGGTGGTGCTAACATTTAGCCCCATGTCTCTCTCGGCTTGCACAAGCATCTTGTGAATTCATGGAGGGAGGTTTTCATATTGCATATTAGTTTACCCTAAACTGCACATATGCTTTGATTTCCCAAAGGAATGTAAAACTCTGTCAATAACGAGTTGTTCGGGGATGGTCACCTCTTGCAATTTAAGAGTTTCAACATGCTCAATCAACTTGAGTACATGAGGGCCAACTTTTGGCCCTCTTTTAGATTCATGTTGAAGAACGCGGAAGCCGTCTCATATTGTATGATCCTTGGAGCTTGCGAAAACATGGTCACAAGCTTCGTATAGATCTCATAGGAGATGCTCATCTTTATGGCTCTCCTTTGGAGATCGGCCTCCATAGAGAAGATCAAAACATTTTTTATTGCGGCGGACTCTTTGTGGTAAGCCTCGTAGGCTTGCCTTATGACGGCGGTTAAGCTACTTTCGAGTATATCAGGGGGGGCTACATTTACATAACGAAGCTTGTCGTCACCTTCCGCGGTCAATCAGAGTTGCGCGTCTCAATCGGCAAAATTAGCACCATTATTTTCTAGTTTACATCGATCCATGAAGGATAGGAGCCATGAAATGTTTGTGAGAGTTGGAGCGTTTGTGGTTGTGGATGAATTAGGAGTTGCCATTGCGAATAAATAAAATTGACTACAAAAATGAGATGAAGGAAATGTCAACATTAATCGTTTTAAATATACTTGTAAACATTTTAAACAAGTTTAACATTTAAATAGTGACCTCTACCCAACTATTATAAGTGATTCCGAGATCCAAATTCTATCAACTTGGGTGAGCCGATTCATCCCTCATTAACATAATTCGGTGGATTAACTCTTTAATCGATTCTACTTTTAGAACTCTCGGTTGATAATATTACTTTAATATTTATCTTAAGCCCAGAACACATGCGGCTACGGTCGCGAATACTTCCGTTGAGCTCAATCCAAATTTCGATGTAATAATCTTTATTACCCCACTTACCCAACGTAACAAGTTTAGCACCTCGGTGAGCCGAGCCTACTTTCTTGTGAAATTGAGAATCATGAGTTCTACTATTTGATAAGGTTTGATCTCAATTATTATTTTTTTTTTTTGCAAGAAAAGTATACTCATTATATTCATCCTGTAGAGTCTATTGATCGAATACGAAAGAGGGGGGGTGAATTGAGTATTAAAAACTAGCCCCACTTTTTCGATTTATATGATATGTAATTAATTATTTGATCTTATGAATTAAAATCAACTAATTAATTAATCAAAGTAAGCGCGAATAACGAAATAACGAAAAGTAAAGAGATAAGAGAGAGGCACACGATTTTTGAAGTGGTTCAGTTTCACACGTTGAAACCTACGTCCACTATTCTCGATTAATAATTTTTAGTACCTTTCTACGGATTACAAAAATTACCAACCCACTCGTATAATCAACACTATGATTATAACTCAAGGTGAGTATCGCTAAATACTCTATACTATCTTACGCTAATAAGAAAGTACAATATAACTCACACAGATTCCCGTTAAAGAATTGTAAGCTTATAATGATGTACTATTATCCAATAACGTATTTCACTCAAGCGATTGATAATAATTGATGCACAACTCTTTTAAAAACAAACTCTAAAAATAATAAATATTTGCTCAAAGGTTTGCTTTAAAACGATTTTAGAAAATCAACACAAGTAAAATAAATAGCCGTGTATGTAGTGTATTTCGTGTGTAGTCGTGTGTTTTGCAATTAGTATGTGAAGGAGTATTTATAGTAGTAGAATCATAGTAGATCTAAAACCCTAGTATAATATTTAACAAAGATATTTATCTTACCATAAAATAATATTTGCTTATCTTTTAGAAATATCTTTATCTCAAAATATTATATGGTTTATCTTATAGAAATATATTTATCTTTATATCTCAAAATATTGTTGTAAAGATATAGTAGAATCCTAGATTAGGTAAACTAAGGAAACAACCTAGGTTGGCCGAAATCCTCTAGCTCACGAAACCCTAGGAGGCACGCAACCCTAGGTGGCACAATACTAGGTTTCCACGAAACCCTAGATGGCTCAAACACTAGGTGGGCTAATTAGGTTAACAACAAATTGAGATAGAATATATTAGAAACACTAGGTAGCATGACAACCCATAAGTTGTATTACTAACCAATAGAATCTCATAAATATATTCTCTATTAAAATAATTGATAAATATAAAAATACTCTTTCACTTTTGAAAACATTTCAAAACATTTTATTTCCAAAATCATGCATCAATATTTTATCATCCAAAGTCATAGACTAAAGCTATAACTTTTGAACATAAAATCTCTCGAATGGAATAGTTACCGAATGACGACCTATACTATCTAATCTTCACAAAGATCTTCAGTATACGGATCATCTCTTCATCTTGATCACAAAGACCCTCCATCTCGAGTCTTGTGTAATTTAATGTAGATCTTGTTTGAAGCGATTTTCCTTAAAGTTATGCCTGGTTAGCTATAACTTCCATGTTCACTTCCAAAGTTATTCCTGAAGTTGTTATAACTTTGTCTCACAGACTTTATCAAAGTTATGCCTAACTTTGATCTTTCTTCTCATAATTGTTGCTAGCTATAATAAGACTAAAGCACACAATTACACGCATATGATATATCGAGTAAAACATATTATTACGTAAACACATGTCATTATCAAAACAATTAAATTGGTCCAACAAATTCCCCCTTTTTGATGATGACAAGTCTCATATGATTTTCTCTTACCAAAGTGACTAAGTATAGTTCCCCCTCAACAAAGCACTCCAAAGTTATAGCAACTTTGATCGCAAGAACAAAACAACTTAGCCAAAGTTATAGCTTGAGAGAATTTAAGAGATAACGAGTCTTGACAAGGAGCAAGCTTAAGCAAAGACTCAAATCATATCATTTCTTCCCCCTCTTGGCATCAGTGAAAAGACAAGAACAAAGACATGAAACGACTAGAATAACACATGTCAAGGCAAGAAATAGATATGCAAAATACGCAATATAAGACGATATATATCAAGCAAAATAAAGTGCAAATGTTGATTAAACTACAAACCACAAAATATATTGTTAGTTGCCATTGGGCCGAATAGACAAGTTCAAAATAAGCCAAATGGGCCGAATAGGATTAGTAGTTTAAGAGTTAAAACAACCAAGGATAGAAAAAATCAAGGCATTTTGGGTTGACGGATTTTGTTAGGATCGACATAACCGGGCCTAGTGCGGTACTCAAGAGTGGAAAGACGGTCAAGGCAATTAGACACATGAGAAGCTTGAGCAGTGAGGCAAACATCAAAGTTCCGGACTTTTAGCGAAAGAGCCTCCGTCGCATCGTATATAGTACGCATTCCCTCACGCATCTCCGTCCCGCTCTTAACCAACGACCCGCCTTGGCTCACCAAGAAAGTCATCCTATCCCTTTGCCTATACGCCTCTTGCTTACAATCGATAATATTACGTTCCAACTTAGCAAGGCGATCATCCACACCATCCATCCATGTCCTCATTTCATGACTCACACCCGACCCACCTTGGTCACGGGTTGAGCTCAAGGAACCCACGCCCACGGCTTGAACAACCGTGTCCAATACCGTCTCAATTTTCTTATCCTGCGCATCCAAGCGCTCCATAATACTACCAATGAACATATCCAATTTGGATTCAATCACAGAAAAATCAGCCCCACCCGTCGGCATACCAGCCGAACTGCCCTTCACTAAAAACAACAATTCCGGACCATTAGCATCAAGCTTCATAAATTTCAAGAACGTATCACACATCTCATCCTTTACCGCGACCCCATAATTTTGCACATTAACAACTCCCTTTGACTCAAAGAGCCGAGACAACCACATGCCATACGACAAGTCAAGAGTAGAGTAAAATTTGTCTTCGGTCACCGAGAAAGCGGTTTGTGAAATACGATTAAAAACAAGAGAAGGTAAATTAACCCGGTTGCCCTCCAACCAATGCTTAACGACTAACATCTCATAGCATGCAATTTTATCACGTCCGCCCCGTCGCGGAATCACAGTATTCCATAAAAAGTTTAACAAAAATTTCAGTTTTGGTGACACACTTCCCGCCAACACGCTACTCGACACCGTCGCCCCAACATCAAAATACTGCTTAACCTCCAGCTTAGCCATGTCCGTCAGTTCCTCCCATGACGTACTCGGATTGATTTGGATTCCATCATCAGGAACCGAAAACAGAGTACAAAAGTCCGTCACGGAAATCGAGACTGATCGGCCATTAATGACGGCATGCAAGACTCCATTGTCTAAAGAAACAGAGGAAAAGAACTGGATTACCTCAATCGGATACACCGGACCCGAAAACTCAGCCACCGTTTCCCATTCTTGGAAATTCAGAAAATCAGAAAAGAATCCCAAAGCTCTATACTTGTCACACCAAGCCTTAGGATAGTGCCGACCACCGTGTATTCCATATTGAGCAACCCGGTTCACAAGTTTTCTTTCGTCTTTTGTAAGACGGAGTTTATCAATTCCCAATGAGGTTTCTTGCGGCGAAAAATCACGGAGAGTTACCCGTGTGGTCTCCTCGGAAACCGTGTCAGTGGGTTTGTTTGGAACTTCTTCTTGGAGTCTACCTTTGCCTTTATTTAACCATCTTCTTTTCGTACCCTCGAGACCCGCACCCGACTCGGTTTTGTTTGGGTTGGGTGATTGTTGTGTGGGAGGAGAAGAGGTATTTTTAGGCATGCTTGGCTTGGGGGTTTTAGGATTTGGGTTTTTGGCAATTTTTGATCTAGTAGAAGCCATTGTTGAAGGTTTGAAGGTTTGGGTATTGTGTGTTGTTGTGGGTGCCGTGAGATTGATGAAGAGGATATTAAAAGTTGGTTGAGTATTGAAGTGGTAAAAGTAATAGGTGGAGGAGGGTAATTATGATTGTGTAAGATGTAGGGTAGCTTTTGTACTTAGGCACATGTTGTGCCGTCACAATTTGTCTTTCCTTTTTTTTTTTTTTTTTAATTTGAATTTTGGTAGGAAAAGAATATTGGGTGGTTATTTTTGTTAGGATATGGTAAGGATAGAGTTTTGGTAAATAAGAAGATATGGAAGGGTAATATTTATTTGAGAATTTCGGCTAACATGAAATACATGGGTAGAATTTGGCTCAATTTTGGAAAGTGAATAAGATAGGTTTTTGGCAAATAAGTGGTTCATAATTCAATTTCCATAAAACACTAAATATGCAAGATACTTACGTAAAATATATTATATTAAACACAAGTATACTAGCAATGAAATATGCGGACACAGTCATATAATCTCGTCTTAATCTAGCCAGTCATGCAGGTTCACAAAATAAATAAGATGAATTTAATTGCTACTGATTAAACCAATTTCCAACCGCAAAATCTCAAAACGTCTTCTTGCTAACGCCTTTCTTAAAATGTCAGCCCATTGAACATCAGTACTACAAAATTCGAGTTTAATGTTGCCCTTTTCTACATGGTCACGCAAAAAGTGATGTCTAATGTCGATATGCTTAGTACGAGAATGCTGAGCTGGATTTTTAGAAATAACAATAGCGCTCGTATTATCACAGAACACAGGCATACAACCAACATTAACACCATAATCACATAGTTGTTGCTTTAACCAAAGTAGTTGAGAACATACCAGTCCTGCAGCGATATATTCGGCTTCTGCAGTAGACAACGCAACCGAGTTTTGCTTCTTTGAGCCCCAAGTAATTATGCATGGTCCAACAAAAGTAGCGAATCCAGAGGTACTTTTTCTATCTAAAGAACATCCCGCATAATCTGCGTCTGAATATCCTACTAGATCGAAATTACACTCAAGTGGATACCACAAATATAAATTAGATGTACCAATTAAATATCTCAAGATACGTTTAAATGCAATCATATGTGATTCTTTACGACATGATTGAAATCTGGCACAGACACATACGCTGAACATAATGTCAGGCCTACTTGCAGTTAAATATAATAAAGAACCAATCATACCTCGATATGTAGTCTCATCTACGGACTTACCATTTTCATCTAAGGTCAACTTTTTGTCAGTTACCATAGGTGTGTCCATTGGATGAGCGTTTTCCATACCAAATTTTCTGATTAGCTCCTTGACATATTTTTGTTGGTGAATCTTTATGCCTTCTTTGGTTTGTTGAATCTTCAGTCCTAGGAAGAATTTCAATTCTCCCTTCATGCTCATTTCAAATTCTGAGGTCATAAGATCTGAAAATCTTGCACAATTTTATTGTTAGTAGAAAACCAACAATAATAATCCTCTACATAATTTGGCGACAGTAAATCAGACCCTCAGATTTCAAATAGGGTTTGTCAACAGTCCCTCTTAAACTGTTTTGTATAAAATTTTTACAATCTTCATATACCAATCCCCTAGGCCGTTGTTTAAAACCATCTAAACTTTCTCGAGTTAAAAACATTGTTTGGAAAGCTTGCTATTCAAAATCCGGAGGTTGTTCACAAAAACTCTTCTTTTCCAAATACCGTTAAGAAATGCGTCTTTAACGTCCATTTGGAATAATTTCATTCCTTTATGAGCTGCGAAGGCGATGAGCAAGCGAATAGCTTCAAGTCTTGCTACTGGAGCGAATGTCTTGTCATAATCAATCCCCTCTTGTTGATTATAACCTTGAACGACCAATCGAGCCTTGTTACGAACTATAACTCCTGAATCATCCAATTTATTTCCGAATACCCATCGAGTACCAATCACAGTTCGATTTGGAGGTCGTGGCACAAGCTGCCATACTTTATTGCGTTCGAACTGTTGAAGCTCATCTTGCATGGCCACAATCCAGTCGGATTCTGCAAGAGCTTCCTTGATATTGGTAGGCTCTATGGTAGACAAAAAAGAATAGAATGAACAAAAGTTATTTAATGTTCGCCTCGTTTGAACTCCTTTATTCAAACTCCCTAGGATCGAATCCATAGGGTGAGAACTCATATATTTCCATTTTTTAGAGTTCCTAGGCTCATCATCATCTGATGAACTATCACTTTCCTCAAATGATTCAGAATCAAGATTGGTTCCCCCTGAGTTGGACTCTGGGGTTATAGCTAAAGTTGGTACAACTTCAGTTACACCATCTTGGTTCTGGTTCAAAGTTATAGCATCATCAGCAATAACTTCAGTTTCCTTTTCCTTGTTTTGAGAAGAGACATTCGTATCATCAACAATTGTCTCAGTTCTCTGTTCAAGGTCATTTGCGGATTTTTCAAGTTCATCATTGATTCCTTCAATAACTTCTTCATTATTTTCTGGCACGTCATCTCTGGAGAGGCGAAAGTCGGGATCATTCATGTCCTCTTCTTCATTCTGTTCAACTTGTTCAAGCACATTATCTTCATCAAATACAACATGAACACTTTCTTCTATGCACAAAGTTCTTTTGTTAAAAACTTTAAAAGCTTTACTATGATTAGAATAGACAACAAACACAGCTTCGTCACTTCGTGGATCAAATTTGCTCAAATTACTTTTTCCATTATTATGGACAAAACACTTACTCCCGAAGCAACGAAGGTGAGCTATATTGGGTTTTCTCCCTCTTAAAAGTTCGTAGGGAGTCTTTTTGAGAATAAGTCTAATCATAGCTCTATTGTGCACATAGCATGCAGTACTTATGGCTTCTGCCCAAAAACTGTTAGGAAGGCCACTACACAAAAGCATAGTGCGGGCCATGTCCTCTAACGTTCTATTCATACGTTCCACGACACCATTTTGTTGTGGGGTTCGTGGTGCAGAAAAGTTATGTCCTACACCATTCTCCCTACAATATTCTATAAAAGCTTGATTATCAAATTCGGTGCCATGATCCGTACGAATGGAAACTAACTTTTTATCATACTTGTTTTGGGCGAGCTTCATTAGTACTACAAACTCATCGAAAGTTTCATCTGTAGTAAATAGAAAGATAGGCCATACATACCTGGAGTAGTCGTCGACTAGGACGAATACGTACCTTGATCCACCGCGGCTTCTAACTTTCATAGGTCCACATAGATCCATGTGTACCAACTCAAGTGGACGCTCTGTACTTACTACTCTTTTCGGTTTGAATGAAGATCTAACTTGTTTACAACGGGCACGTGAGTCACACATCTTTTCTTGTTCGAATTTGATTGAGGGTAAACCCTCAACTAAATCCCAAGACTTGAGTTTCTTTAAAATCGTTGGACTGATGTGTGCAAACCTCTTGTGCCACAAGCATGAATCATCCACAGTGACTTTCATGCACGTAAAGGAACTTGTAGTGACTTTGTTTAAATCAATCTTATACACGTTCCGTTTACGTAGACCTTCTAAGATAACATTGCTAGTTCCTTCAACTATGATACGACAAACATTTGAATGAAAAACGACTTTGTTGCCTTTGTCACATAGTTGAGAGATACTTAGCAAGTTATGCTTAAGGCCATCTACCAGATAGACGTTATTGATAGCATGTGAAGAAGATATACCAATCTTACCTACACCGATTATGTTGCCTTTCTTATTGTCTCCAAAGGTGACCTTGCCACCGTTGAAGGGTTCTAGTGAAAGAAAAAGATTCTTGTTTCCAGTCATGTGTCTCGAACATCCACTGTCGAGATACCATAGATTGTTTTCTTTCACTATTATCTGCAAGGAAATCAAATACAGCTTTTAGGTACCCACGCTAAGTTGGGTCCTTTGTGGTTAGTGACTCTATGTATTTGATCCTTCCTAACCCATATCTGTTTGACAATTCTTTTCTTCTTAGGATAGGGTTTGCTAGGTTTATTATATTGATTATTGTTACGACGCACAGTAGGTTTAAACGACTGCTTCTGATTCACATAAGGTTTAGATTTTGAAAGTACAGATGTGTAATCGAAAGCCATGTCATAAAACCACCTGAACTCATTGTTTCTAATCTCATCACGTTGAGATTCAAGTTCAGACTCATTAACACTAGACACGTCATGTTCTTTCACAAAATCAGTTTGATTTTTGTTGTCATTAACATATTTAACACAATTATCTTTAACATGACCGTTGTGACCACAGTAATTGCAAATCAGATATTCTGAAAGGTTTACGTACTTCCTTCTTCTGAAATCACGGTCAGAAGGAGTGGATTTGCATTTATTGTGGTCTCTACGACTATAGCATTCATGACCAAGACCTTTCTTCATGTTATTGTTAGACTGTTCGGTAAGGAAGTCTAAGACCTTTTGACTTCCCTCCCACTTATCATGAACTTTTCGTGCATGTAGGAGCAATTCCTTCAAAGACTGAATTTCTTTTTCACATGACGAATGGTCTACATTTGAGTCTTTGGAGGGATTGTTCTTTTTGAAATTTTCACGAAAGTCATTGAAACGTTTGTTCAAGATAAGTTTCTCCTCATTATGTTGACTTTTGGCTTGGGAGAATTCAGCCTTTATATCTTTCAATTTCTGAGAAAGAAAAGAGTTTTCTTTCTTGTGATCAAGGATAACAACTTCCTTTGCCTTAGCTTCAGATTGTAAAAGCTCATTGACTTTCTTCAATTCTAAAGTTATAGCTTCATTAGCTATAACTTTGGCTTGAAGATGCTTAATGTTGAGCTTCAACTCTGAGATTATAGCTTCATTAGCTATAACTTTAGACTCAAGAGCTTCTTTCTCAACATTTGTCTTGTCTGGAGTTATAGCTGAAGTTGCCATAACTTTAGACTTGAGCTTTTTAGCTTTGGCCTTAAGAAGTTGGTTTTCCTCAGCAATGTCAAGAATTTGTTCTTTAAGATCTTTCACTTCTAGACTCTGCTCATGACAATGATCTAAGGCTTCTTCAAAATACTTAATTAAAGACTTCTTAGATAAATTCTTAACTTGTTTTTTAAGTTCAAGATGACTAACCTCTTCGTCATCTTCTGAATCTGGTTCTGAATCTGAGTTGCCAACAAGACACATCTCGGATTCGCTTTCATTGTCACTGTCAGAAATTAGGTCAAGACTGACGTTGCTTAGACACAAGTTGGCGACTTCCTCTTCCTCTGACTCGTCGTCCTCTGGGTCGAGATCTCCCCAGCAATAAGCCATCATCACTTGCTTGAATTC
This sequence comes from Heliosperma pusillum, assembly GCA_022085475.1. NCBI lineage: Eukaryota > Viridiplantae > Streptophyta > Magnoliopsida > Caryophyllales > Caryophyllaceae > Heliosperma > Heliosperma pusillum. The sequence continues at coordinate 54,327 of JAIUZE010070986.1, forward strand.
CTTCTTGGTTTTGTCTCGTTGATTTTTGTCTTTGATTTTCTTCCATGTGGGGCAATCTTTGATCATGTGATCATTATCCCCACATTTGAAGAAACCACGACTTGAAAGAGACCCTTTTGACTCAATTGGCTTCTTGTAAGATTTGTTGGTGTTGTTGTTAAACGTTTTCCCTTGTGGTTTGTTAAAGAACTTTTTCTTAAAACGTCTAGCAAATAACACTGTTTCATCTTCAAGATCCGAATCTTGTCTTTCACTAGATTCGGCCTGTAAAGCCACCTTCTTGCTATTACTATCATTTGTCGCATCTTCATCAAGAGTAATCTCATGAGCCATTAGGGTTCCAAGTAGCTCTTGATAAGATAGGTCGGATAGATCTTTACATTCCTCAATTACCGTCACCTTAGGTCTCCATCGTTTAGATAGACTTCTAAGGATCTTCCTGGCAATTTCCTCGGAGTCAAAAGTTTTCCAAGATTTTTCAATTCATTAATGATGCTGGAGAAGCGAGTAGACATGCTGTCAAGCGATTCATTTTGTTCCATGGAGAACAATTCGTATTTTCGCATAAGTAGAGCTATGCGTTGCTTTTTGACAACAGTTGTCCCCTCATAAGCTAACTCAAGACCATCCAATATTTCCTTGGCAGTAGAACTAGATGAGAAACGATCAAATTCAGTATGGGTCATGCCGTTTTGCAACAGACTAATAGCCTTTGAATTTTTCTCAGCTTTCTTATAATCTGCCTCAACATAGTCATCTTCTTTCTTTTCGATGGAAGTGCCTGTAGCCGTTCCAAGCATGATCTTATTAGGACCATTCTTAATGATTAGCCAATACTCCCAATCGTTACCCTTTATGAAATGGGTCATCATATTTTTCCATAGACTGTAGTTCTTCCCATCGAATACGGGACACTTCAGATGTTTGGAATCCATTAAAAATAAAAATAAATGCAGCGGAAAATAAATAAAAATAAAAAGATAAATGGATCAGACTCCTTGCTGTAAGGCAATCAAGAGCACGAGGCTCTGATACCAATTGTAGAGTCTATTGATCGAATACGAAAGAGGGGGGGTGAATTGAGTATTAAAAACTAGCCCCACTTTTTCGAATTGTATGATATGTAATTAATTATTTGATCTTATGAATTAAAATCAACTAATTAATTAATCAAAGTAAGCGCAAATAACGAAATAACGAAAAGTAAAGAGATAAGAGAGAGGCACACGATTTTTGAAGTGGTTCAGTTTCACACGTTGGAACCTACGTCCACTATTCTCGATTAATAATTTTTAGTACCTTTCTACGGATTACAAAAATTACCAACCCACTCGTATAATCAACACTATGATTATAACTCAAGGTGAGTATCGCTAAATACTCTATACTATCGTACGCTAATAAGAAAGTACAATATAACTCACACAGATTCCCGTTAAAGAATTGTAAGCTTATAATGATGTACTATTATCCAATAACGTATTTCACTCAAGCGATTGATAATAATTGATGCACGACTCTTTTAAAAATAAACTCTAAAAATAATAAATATTTGCTCAAAGGTTTGCTTTAAAACGATTTTGGAAAATCAACACAAGTAAAATAAATAGCCGTGTGAATGTAGTGTATGTCGTCTATTTTACAAATTGTGTGTGAATGAGTATTTATAGTAGAAGAATTATAGTAGATCTAAAACCCTAGTATAATATTTAATAAAGATACTTATCTTATCATAAAATAATATTTGCTTATCTTTTAGAAATATCTTTATCTCAAAATATTATTTGGTTTATCTTATAGAAATATATTTATCTTGATATCTCAAAATATTGTTGTAAAGATATAGTAGAATCCTAGATTAGGTAAACTAAGGAAACAAACCTATGGAGGCCGAATCCTATAGCTCACGAAACCCGAGGAGCACGAATCCCTAGGTGGCACAAACTAGGTTTCACGAAACCCTAGATGGCTCAACCACTAGGTGGGCTAATTAGGTTAACAACAAATTGAGATAGAATATATTAGAAACCCTAGGTAGCATGACAACCCATAAGTTGTATTACTAACCAATAGAATCTCCTAAATATATTCTCTATTAAAATAATTGATAAATATAAAAATAAAACTCTTTCACTTTTGAAAACATTTCAAAACATTTTATTTCCAAAATCATGCATCAATATTGTATCATTCAAAATCATAGGCTAAAGCTATAACTTTTGAACATAAAATCTCTCGAATGGAATAGTTACCGAATGACGACCTATACTATCTAATCTTCACAAAGATCTTCAGTATACGGATCATCTCTTCATCTTGATCACAAAGACCCTCCATCTCGAGTCTTGTGTAGATTTATGTAGATCTTGTTTGAAGCGATTTTTCTTAAAGTTATGCCTGGTTAGCTATAACTTCCAAGTTCACTTCCAAAGTTATTCCTGAAGTTGGTATAACTTTGTCTCACAGACTTTATCAAAGTTATGTCTAACTTTGATCTTTCTTCTCATAATTGTTGCTAGCTATAATAAGACTAAAGCACACAATTACACGCATATGATATATCAAGTAAAACATATTATTACGTAAACACATGTCATTATCAAAACTTATGAATTGGTCCAACAAGAACCTTATTTCATGCACATATAATCTTATTTCATCCCCATATGAAATTAACGTCCTTAACCAACATTAATTAGTATCATAATATAACAAACGTAACTGATGCAACTGAAGAACTTTTTAATGCACATAAGATCCTTATTTCATGCACATAACCTTAATGTCCTTAACTAACAATAATTAGTATATATATAATAATATAACCAACTAATGCAACTGAAGAACTATTTAATGCACATAAAACCTTATTTCATGCACATATAATCTTATTTCATGCCCATTTAACATTCATGGACATAAAACCTTATTTCATGCACATACAACGTTATTTCATACACATAAAACCTTATTTCATGCACATACAACGTTATTTCATACACATAGAACCTTATTTCATGCATGTACACGGGGCGGGTATCCTAAAATTTAGGAGGGAAAGGGAGCAAGAGAAAAATACACCCTAGAGAGGAAGAGTGAACCCTTTTTAGAGGAGGGATTAAAACTAGGGGAATAATGTCCTAAAATTTAGGACGGGAAAGGGCTTGATGCAACTAAAGAAGCGTTTGATTATCATCATACTTTAACATAATGCAACAAAAGAGTCTTTAAATAGGACGAAAATTTACTAAATGGGATAGGATTTTCTTACTTGTAGATTTAGGTGAAAAAATAAGCGTTGATTGGTGCTTTTTTCTTGACCGCACCAATCTTTCGTGTCATATCTGTCAATGATTTCAGTTATCAATTAATAAGAGAATAAAAACACACAAACTGTTGTACAAATAACATGTATAGTATGAAAAATAAATTGTGCTTGCCTCGATATTATTAGACTTTGAGTAAGACGCATTAGATAAAACAAAACAGTGACCAATTAAAACTTCCTGCTCAGTACTTTCGAGTCTGCAACTGCCAAGATGAAAATTGTGGAATCATCCCTAAATGTAGCATTATCAAGTTCACAAGTGAAAATCAAATCACCGTACATAATAAATATGATCTAAACTAATATGCAGGCATATCACTGCCATCTTAAGTCATCAAGCTATGAGTTAATCTAGCTTATTAAATCGGCCTCCTAGACCGCACCCAAAGATTATATCTGTACACAAGCAAATCGAGAAGGCAATGTTTGTAAAGCAACATTGTAGCTACTTGAAGTAATATGTAGGATGATTGTGATGCAATTCAAATACTAGCCATTGTCCTCTTTTTGCTTCCACATGTCTCTGTTGTTTTGAATGTTGCCATGATACCTTTGGAGAAAATGGTCTGTACAAATATGTAAATCTTTCGTTCTTGTCGTAGGTACATGTTGTAGTCTCCTATGAAATACTTGTTGTATAGATAACTTAAAAATATTTATATGTTGTGCTATATATTACAAACGTTACAGTATATGTCAATATATGTGCATATATGTCGTGAAAAATTAAAAGTAGATAATTTTGGGGTTTGATATCTATATTGTTAAACATTTGAGATGTTACTGTGAAAATACTCACTACAAAATGCCTTGTTTCTTGATTTAGCTAGAAATCCCTTAACACAATATCAGATTAGTTACTGTGAAAATACACACTACAAATTTTTTAAGAGGGCCCATAATAGTATTTTGCCTAGGGCCTTAAAATGTTCAGGACCGGCCCTGAGCATGCTTAAAAATGGAGATGCTACATTCTACATGTACAAAAACAGTAATAAGTATAAAACCCTATCAAAGCTTTTCACTCACCTAGTCACCTCCATTGTTGATCTCTTCAAAGTAGCGGCTGTGTGGACATAAAATGATAATGGTGGAAGCTAACACTCGTTAGAAAGAAAGCTTGTAGAGTATGAGAAATTAATAAAGAAAGCTTGTAGAAAGAAAGCTAACACTCATCTCCATTGTCCAGTAGAATGTCCAAGGCTGTGTTTAACGGGTCTTACAGTGGGTATGAGCAAAAGTCTTAGGCTAAGACTTGTAGAGTATGAAGCCAATCCCACGGTTAAAGCTATTGAGATTTGAGACTGTGTATGAATATGAGAGTGGTTGAGACTAGTGAATAGTGAAAAGTGCAATATTTTATCAATTTAGATAGTACAATACTATAATTAGCTAATTAAATAAAATGTTTTAACAACCTTAATGATCTTCAATAAAAAAAATTTGGAATTAAAAAAAATGGGTTATCTAATTAATTTTCGGGCGACGGGAGCTACTTTTTGTCGCCCGTGTTTTACTTAGTGTCGCCCGAATTTAGCATTGACTTTCCAATTCTACCCTTATTTATGACTTTCTAATTATATCTCCTCCTTACTTCCAAACTTATTTTCATAACTTAAAATATCGAATCATGAACGACGGCAATTCACAAGCTATAAACGAGGTAAATTAATCGATTTGATTGTACACTTTCTTCATTTTACGTTCTGATTTAGCAAAACGTTTTCTTTTTGTCGCCCGAAAATTAATAATATCGCCCGTGTCAATTACGAAATTACCCTTCTACAATTTTAACCTTACGGAATTACCATTATACAATTTACAACCCAATAGCAACTATCACAGTATAATTTTCACTGCTCCCCACCGGACTTATCAGTCCCAGAATTTCACAATCATTTGACGACGGTAGCCGCGACGGCGACGATAACGACAAAACAAGAACAACATAACAACAATTAAGGTAAATTACTCTCCAAATTTTAATTCATTTACTGATGGTTGTAATTAGGTATACAATGAGAAGTTCAATTCCAAATGGGAATTCAATTGCAAATGGAAATGGAAATTCAATTGCAAATCGAACACAGCCCGCCTGACATACACAAACCATGACTTTTTTCAATTAATGAATTCCGAAAATGGGAGTTTCGATTCGACTTAGGTTTCTCGTCTGCGTGACGGATGCGCGTCATTGCATTTGCCGTGGTGTTGGTCTTGTTCGTCGCACGACATAGCATGGGGCAGTCGTGTATGTTGGCCACAAGACATGGGGATGGCGCCGTCGTGTAAGTCCCACAAAATGTCTGTGGTTGATTCGTATTGACCACACTAAATAATAGTGGTAATGTCGTGTTGGCCAAACGTCATATCTATGGTGTTTTCGTAGTGGTTGCACGATGTTGCCATTGTTGTTGTCGCCATTTCCATTGTGTTATAACCTTGTTCCGATTAGCGAGGAAGTATACCATTGACATAACTCAGATTGATTATTTGTATTGGATGAAAATTGATTTTTTTGATTTGAATTGAAACCTCACCAGAAGAGTTTGTTTATTTGTTTTGAATTGACATAGCTCAGACAAACCTCACCAGATTGATTATTTGTTTTGAATTGACATAGCTCAGACATGTGAGTATAAATCTTTGTTGGGGAATTTTTTTTGATAGAAGAAAGAGATGCAAGGGGTGTGATCGATTTTGGTAATGGTATAAATCAAATATGTTTTTAGTTGGTCTTTGTTGGGTAATTTGTGATATGTTTTGGTATGTAAGAGTGTAACTAGAGCTAGAAGAAAGAGATTGAGAATGTGTGTCTATCTATCAGTTGGTCTCCCTTGTGACGGTCACAAGCTTGTGACGGACTAAATGTGACCATTTTATGATAAAAAGTAATCATCCATAAAATGTTACCAGTCATATAATGGTTACATTTTCCATAAAAATGGTCACATTTGCTCCATCCCAAGCTTGTGACGAAAAGTGCTCGTCACAAATGAGAATTTGTGTCTATTTAGATAGATAAGGACATAAAGTAGGATGCATATTTGCACACATGTGATTGAATCTCTCTTCTTTTTTTAGTAATTTGTAGTGTATTAATTCTCATTGAAAACACGACAATATTCGTTATTCGATCCATCACAAGCTGAAGACGGGTCAAATATCATGAGTAAGACAAAAAGATTTTTCGTAGGTACTAGCAAATTATTTGTCCTATCTAGTCAAATGGAGTAATATTTGACATGACTTATTCTTAAGACGGATGCACCCGTCTTAAGAGAGACCTATTGGTAGTAGTGTAATTCATGAATAAATTTTGTATTTTCGGTCTGATCGTATGTTTGGAATTATTTAGTAATACATACTATGTAACATGTTTTAATTATCACTTAAGTTAAACTTTCGTTTTTTTGCTTATTTCCCTTCAATTATAATATTAATACCTATTATGTATTTACGTTTGCTTTGTTTTTCTGTAAATTTTGTAGATGGCAGAGAGGGGCCGCAAATCTAGACTTGATGTTTCTCATCGTCAGCAAGCTAAAGTACCACGTGTAACTATTAGGGTGAGATCGAGTAGTATCAGTACTACACTCGCGTTAAGGAATCCGATCACGCAGACTGAGGGTGATTCAGATCCGGATGAGTCTTTTGAGGCGGAGTTTTGTAGAGAGCTTGAGCAGGATATGTCTAGGTCGAGTAATGAGAACAGTGATGAAGATCGTCACGATGAGGTAATAAGGGTGAGGCAAGGGAAGAAGGGTAAATTTGTATCATATTCGGAGGGGGTGAGTAGCTCGGAATTCGAACCAAAAAGGAAAGTGAGGGCGGGCAAGGATGATACATCATGGATATTGAAAGATACAGCACCTGGAGGTCCTTTTGAGGTTGACGTGATCCCTAGTTTTGGGGGACTCATCGCGTACGAGTTGTGGACTTGCCCCGAGTCTGAGCGTAAGTTATTGACTAAATACACTAGGGAGCGTACCTTGGTCGATTTGAGGGGTTGGCAGATGTCTGACCGGGTTTTGCAGATGGTGGAGGCATATGGATTTAGCCATGTGAGAGATATCATGTTAAAGAATATTAACATGCCACTATTGTGTGCGTTTATAGAAAGATGGCAGCCAGACACAAATACCTTTCACATGCCGTGGGGTGAGATGACCATATTACTACATGACGTTGAGGAGATTTTAGGCATCCCTAGTGACGGACGGGTGTGTAGTATACCTGCAGAAGATCTTGCATCACCTGTTAGAGGTATGTCTGAGCTTTTTAGCATGACCGAGGTTGAGTTGGCACAAGCATTTAACGGCAAAAAAAATGCCAAGATCTATAAGGGAAATTTAGTCTTAGCGAGGGCATTAAAAGAGTTGTTGTCAGAGGAGAGGTTGGGTGCTGAGACGGAGGCATAAGCATACTTGCTGACTTTGTTAGGGAGCACGCTATTTGTAGAGAAATCAGGGGACCGAGTTCGGGCAAACATGTTCCCGATGCTTAAAGATGTGGAGTCTATTAATGATTATGCATGGGGTGCGGGCACTCTGGCATACATGTACCGTCAGTTAGGGATAGCTACACGGAGTGATTGTCGTGGTTTGTGTGGTTGTCTAACATTGTTACAATGTTGCATATTTGAGTATTTTCCTTCTTTCCGCCCTAATCTTACCACTAATGCTAGGCGTGGTGAAGTGCGAGCTAGATGTTGGGACAGTATATGGACAAGATTTATTAGTGATGTGAGTGCGTTAAAGGCATACCGAAGGCAAATAGATCACATGCTACCAGAGACGGTGACTTGGGTCCCTTATGAGACCCCCCCCCCCCCCCCACCCACGGAGACTGAGCACCCTCGTAGTCTTTTTACTGGTCTTCTTCGATTTGTGGATATTGTGGAGCCGTACCAGCCTGATCGATGTCTTCGCCAGTTTGGATATCGTCAACATGTACCTGTTGCTATGGTCCGACCAGATAGAGCATATCGTCCTAGGAAATCAAGTTCCTATAAGGTTGAGTTCTTAGGGTCTTTGGGTGACCAACATTGGACTGAGTGGAGGGACCACCACGTCGTAATAGACCGTGTTGCTACTATAGCCTTCTCTCCTCATTCTTCTACGGATGACTATAAGACATGGTATATAGCACATTCTCACCCTTACATCATTGTTGAGTCTGAACCGAGCTCTCCATTAGCCACGGATAAGGCTCATATTGTCGGCACGGTATGTTTTTTTGTACTCCTATTATATTTCCTAATACAGTTTATGTGCTTAATTTTTTTTTTTTTTACGTTTTATGTAATTTCAGGTTGGTGTCACGGTCCTTCACAGATTTTCTAAATATGACAGTCTTAGAGATGAAGAAAGACACACAGATATGGATAAACTTTACACTGAGCTTGGTACACAGTTACGTGACTACCATGGTAGGACTGACATTGGCATTAGAAATAATTGTGATACGGACGTGAATGAAGACGGTGATTAGTAGTAGATTGTCGACTATTTTATTTATTTTTGGTTGTTTTTTTGAATGATTTCACGTTGTTATTGTTTTTTATATTTTTGTAATACTTTACACAATTGTTTTAATTGCACGTTATTTGGATAGATTTTGCGTTATTGTTTTTTTTTTATTACGGTGTTGATTACTATTTAACACGCGCGATGTAATATAAATGAAAATCATAATAAACATTGGCACTCAAAGTATGTTTGACAAATACAAACTAAAATCAGTGCTCGCCCTGAAAATATTGCTCATATGACCTAGTTTGTCTCTCATACATCCGATCCCAGTCACGAACACTTGCATCGCTACAACCCCGCCACAATGGGTTAATTTGAGGCATAGGAGCATCACCATTAACCCGTATGCGCATAAAATGTCGACCAGTATGCAACACCCACAAAATACCATAAGGTTGTGCAACACCAGGAGCTACTCGTATAGGTAGGAATGTAGAAGATCCATACCAATTATGCACTCTGTTATGAACCTGAGAACTAAGGAGACATATCGTCCAATTATACATTGTAGCAAATCCAAACAAATCATAGCCAATCATCCAGTGGTCCTCACCACAACCGATATCGGACACCCAATTAATGCGTCTTTTGTCGAATTCGTACTGATCTGCATAAATATTCAAGTACATGGGATCTTTGATCTCGTTAGACAAGGCATACCTCCTTTGCTTCCCATGATTTTCATCACCACGCAAAGCATGTGAGATGACCTGAAATCCACAATGACCGTCACCTGCGGGGTCGTAGAAGCCGCCAAAATGTTCTTCCACTGGAACAGGAATATATCTGGCGTACCAGAACTCATTTAGGTTAACCACATTAAAACCTAGCTCTAGTGGGGCCCCACCGACTATATGCAAAATTCAAAGCAAATTAGTATTTAATTATGTAATAAAGATTAACTTTACTTAAATTCAATTGGAAACAAAATTACATACCGGCTTGAAAGTTACTTGTAGTTTTGGACGATGACTGAAAAGTTGATGACGAACGAGGATGCTTTCGTCGTGCGTGCTCTACCCCCGATAAATTGCGTGTAGTAGAATTTTGCGGTCGACCCCGACGAGTTTCCACCACCTCAGGCTCTAAAACAACCTCATCTTCAGGATGTAATTGTCTAAAAGCACTATCTATTATACCTCTTCTCATAGACGGGTGAGCACGGCGAATTTGTTCAAACAGGTCTTCGAGCACATCATTATCAGTACTTCGCCTATTGGTCGAATCAGTGTAAACTAGTGTACTCCAAAACACGTGGAGATCATCTACATGAACCTTTCGCTTCTGGACAAATGAAGTATGAAGTTGACAAGCACATAATAACCCATGTGTGCCCGTAATAGCACACCCACACCTCTCATACAATCCTATACCTAATTTTTCACCCCGATAAAACTCATTTTGCATAGATATTATAGCATTAATCGATACTCTCCCCCTCAACAATGAAAACAAAGTGCCATAGTTAACATGTGAAACAACATGTCTACTAAGGGATGCCTCCAGGGACTTCCTAATCTCACAATGTTGTCCCTCAATCATCGCATGAGCCCGTTTCCACATACTATCTAATGCAAGAGTTGAACTTCCAAGCCAATCATTTAGCGTAGCGTGAGCAGACTCAACCCTAGACGTAGCCGTATTGCCAAAATGATATACCTTGTTAATATAACTCCTAGAAAACTTTGTGATATGACTCATCCATGTATCCTCCAAATACTTAATGAAGAAAGGCCTATTCGAAAACTTGGTTTTCAGTTCTTCCCATTCTCTAAAGCAACCATACTCATCACTTGCTTCAATAACCTTACGCCACCTTCCATAAGTTATCATTTCCCCAAAATCTCTATTATAAAGATTAGTAGCCTTTGTCTCCACAGCATTATAAATGTGGAAGGTACACAACGTATGCCTGTCTCGTGGTATAGACTCGAGTTACAAAGTGACTATTGACTGTACTAGGAACTTATGCCTGTCTCTAGATATATTGCCCTTTCTTGTTTGATGATTCTATGAAACATAGAAGGTGAGATGCAAGCCGGCTATGGTTGATAGAGTTTGGATTCCCGTATGATATGTGACTCACATGATAGTGTAGCTTGAGTTGGTCTAGTATTCACATACTAGGACTATATGTTATTTATATTGAATTTCACATGAAAAGCTTGATGGTTTAGCCTTTAAATGGGTTATGTATTATATTTGCTCATATTTATATGCTTTCATGTTATATTAACAAGACATTTCGTGGCTGGGAGAACTCGGAGTTACTCCCCACTGACTGTGGCTTTCGTGTTTGTATAAAATGCGATTGACAGGTAGGTGATGCTTATATGGGGTACGCGGACGAGCTAGCGAGCAAAGTAACCTTGGAACTTAGATTGGTTCCCATTTTGTAGTGACATGTATGTCACACTTTTAGAGACATATGTCTCCCTCTGTACATTTGTTTTGTATCATTTTGGTCTCCGCTATTTATAGCGATGGTTATGTAAATAAGTTTGTTTAGACCTTGCATGTTTTGACACCTTCTATTAGGATATCTTTATAACAGGTTCAGGTTTTAAAAATTACAGGTTTTTACTCAAATGAACCTATTACAAACATATCCATGCAGTTTTTATTTAGAAATTACGTGTTTAATTTTTCCGCGATTTTTGAGGGTGTCACATAAAGTCCCCTAAGATGATCCATGCTCCACCATGTTAATCCTAAGTAAATCATTCCACAGAGGTACTCTCTCCTTTATTCTGTTAAAACCATGCACAAAAGTAACAAAGAAAGTCCTATTATCACTCAATTGATTAACTTGTAGGTGAATTAACTGAGAAGACATCTCTATCAAGTCCACCTTGATCCTTTGATTCCTCCAAAGAACCCATATTCTGCCACCATCATGATAGATATTATTTGTAACATAGGACCATCCATTACACACATTATCAGTCACTTTGTTTAGAGACAAGGATTTCACCCTTGTCTCAAGGAGCCCAAATATCTCCACATCTGCCTGATGAAGATGTCATTTGATATATTTTTGCTTAAGCTCATTATTTAGGCCCCTAACATTCCACACTCCAAATCTAATCATGATGAGATGGGGGATTCCCATCCCCACCACCTCTATCAACCATTTCAGTTCGTTTTCCCATAGCACTATTGTAACAACCCGAAAAGTACCCTATTTTTCTTGTAAAAAATATTTTACGGATACTTTTGAGCCTGTTTAAGTTTTAAAGTGGAATTTATTGTTTCCAGTTGAATTTTGAAATTCCGAGTTCGTATTTGGAATTTTTGAAAGATTCCATGAGAATCCCGTTTTTAAGTCAACTTTGACTTTCGTTGACTTTTTCCGACTCGCCTTATAAGTTTGAAGACCGAAATTTTATTTAAAAAAATAATATTTTAAATTTATTTTTATTAAGATTTATTTGGAATTATGATAATTTAATATAATTATTTTGAATTTATTCGGATTTAAAGAATAACTTTTACGGTTTTAACTCGAACGTCATTTAACTATTCCCGAGTCCATCTAAAAATCCCGAAACAAAAACC